>QGOO02000133.1:72017-123537 GCA_003336285.2 Mus spicilegus | reverse complement strand
CACACACACACACACACACACACACACACACACACACACATTTAAAAAAAAATGCTTCCTAGATTATAATTCTAGTAATAAAATGCCTGTCACTGATATCCTTCAGATAGTTCTGAAAGCTTATATAAATTATAATCCAGAAAATAAAGGAATAAGTTGTCATTCTCTTCTGCTCTAACAATTTGAGATCTGGGAGATATATATATATATATATATATATATATATATATATATATATACTATCTAAAAGCACATTGTGGGCACCATTCTAATTCAATGTGCTTCTTCTGAAATACATGTCATACTAACTGGTGTGACTATAAAAGATACAGCAGTTAAACTGCTGAGGACATCTTTACAGATGTTTCCAGTTGTTTAGTATATATGAGCGCAGTTTAAATCCCAATACTAACATTTAGACAGGCATTAAAACACACAGTGATAATGTTGCATGAATTAAGATCTCATTTACAGTCCAGGCAAAGGCATTTAAATTCAGTTCCTGCTTTTTGTGATCTTTTCAAATACAGGATTTCATTCGTCTATGCCTTACAGCCTTTAGTGTGGCAGTCAGGTCACTCACCTCAAGGTCATGCATGAAGGCAGGGAGCTTTGGATGGCTCAAAAGAGGTCTTCCCAGAGAGCAAGTCTGCTGAGTCCTGTTTGCTTAAATGAACTAGGCTACAGATTAGCCTTGTGAAGCATCCTGTGTTGTTTTTGTCTTTTCTGATGAAAGTAAATTTCCTGGCAAGTGTGAAGGTCAATTCCAAAAACAAACAGGCTTCCCAAAAGCACAAAATAAGCTCCATATAAAATCTGAAGTGGTGTATAGTTGTTGATGAAGAACATGGGACACAAAGAGACATGAAGTATATCTCACATCCTGATATTTAGATAGTGTAGACAGAATTGAATACAGTAACACCTGATTCTTTAACCGGACAATGTCAATTATATTCAATAAAATATCTGTCTCTAAGCTTGGCACTGGAAAGCTAATGAGCATGCCAAGCCAAGTGGAGTCATGGACCCTTGTTTTGGATTGTTGTCTGTTTTTCTGCCCCCTTATAAACCATGCCTGTTCTCAAGTGAGATCAGGTGAATTCTTTTTTTTTTTTTTCGAGACAGGGTTTCTCTGTATAGCCCTGGCTGTCCTGGAACTCACTTTCTAGACCAGTTATTAATTAGTCAGATAAGGCTATAGCCTGTGCTGAACGAGGGGCGAGAAAGAGAGAAAGAAGGGGAGAGGGAGAGATGGGAGAGACGGGAGAGACAGACGAGACGGAACCTGAAGGAGAGGATGATGAACTAGAACCTCGTGGTCCTAGGAGCACTATGTAACTGGGGATTTCATAGATGAACGATTGACTAACATAAGGTACATTTTTTCAATCTAGGTGTACAGCTTGTATTTATATCGACTGAGTCTTATATTATTTGTATGGACATTTGGGGGGGTTGAAGATTTACTGTTATAAAACTGGCTTGTACTTTACAAGCCTCTGGAGTTTTCGTTTTATGGTGCTAGGGGATCAGAGAGAGTAGCAGCTGGTTTGTACAGGCTTGCCATAGGGAGCAGATGGCTTGGGAAGTGTGGAAGGCTTGGCAGCAGGCAGGCCACGGGAACCTGAGCAGACTGCAGCTTGGGGCTCCTCGTGGGGGTGAGGAAACTGCTGTTGCCAGTGTGTAGCCAGTCTCACTTAGCGTGGATTGATTTTTTTTTTATAACTACACACTATAGATATTAGAAAAGAATCTACTGCCTCTACTAGGCTAGACCACCATACTTGATAACTACATTCTACATTTTACCCTTATACCACAGAGAAGTGTAGCTACCACCTCCATCAAATAAGTTGTTTTTTACAGCACATGGAGATCACCACAGTAAAACACAGCCAGACACAACGTAGAAATGAACAGACCATGGAGAGCACAGCATCAATGGATATATCTGTATTACATCTCCTGCATCTATGGCTCAGGAAATTCCAGGGAAGAGAGCTGTGAAGATTTTAAGGGTCGACAACCAGGCTGTCTACTGTGGAACAGTCTCTCCAAGAAATGACTGAATAAACAAGACTTGAACCATAACAAAATGAATAGAGACAATAATGTGGAAAGGAAAATAATTTCTCATTATCTTATGCCTAGAAAAAGATCTGCAGGCAACTAATGACTGCTGAAAGAAAGAGAATGCTTCCCCCACAGTTGAGCCTCCTTACTGGTTATCCAAAACAAAGGGGTCATCCCTAAATACATATACACACATACACAAACAATCAAAATTGACTCAAAAAGTTATACTCATAAATTTGTCCATATATTGTCTATATATGTGTGTGTGTGTGTGTATAAAGCAAACACAACCATACATTGTATGTATATGTAATATGTAGCAACAATAATCAAAGAAAAAGTATCAACTTGATATTGGTGTGAGGACGCATAAGTGAGATTAGAGGGAAGGTACCTGGGAGGGTCTAGAGAGAGAGAAAAGAAAGGAAGTAAGTTGATATAATTCTTCTTCAATTAAGGTATATTTTAAAAATACATTTAGCCCTTCAGCTCCACTTGAGCACGGGGTGCCTTGCCAGCAGAGTCTCCCAACACCCGCAAGGGCCCATACAGGATTTCCCCATGGGATCCTAAGACCTCTGGTGAGTGGAACACAGCGTCTGCCCCAATCCAATCGAGCGGAAACTGAGACTGCATTAACTAGGGAAGCAGACAACCATGGCCTGACCTGGGGCACAAGTCCCTTCCGCACCAGGGTGCCTCGCCAGCAGAGTCTCCTGACACCCACAAGGGCCCACACAGGATTCGCCACGGGATCCTAAGACCTCTGGTGAGTGGAACACAACTTCTGCCAGGAGACAGGTTCGAACACCAGATATCTGGGTACCTTCCCTGCAAGAAGAGAGCTTGCCTGCAGAGAATACTCTGCCCACTGAAACTAAGGAGAGAGCTAGCCCCCCAGGTCTGCTTATAGAGGCTAACAGAGTCACCTGAGGAACAAGCTCTAACCAGAGACAACTATAACAACTAGCTTCAGAGATTACCAGATGGCGAAAGGCAAATATAAGAATCCTACTAACAGAAATCAAGACTACTCACCATCATCAGAACGCAACACTCCCACCCCACCTAGTCCTGGGCACCCCAATACAACCGAAAATCTAGACCCAGATTTGAAAACATTTCTCATGATGATGGTAGAGGACATCAAGAAGGAATTTCATAACTCAGTTAAAGAAATACAGGAGAGCACTGCTAAAGAGTTACAGGCCCTTAAGGAAAAACAGGAAAACACAACCAAACAGGTAGAAGTCCTTAAAGAAAAACAGGAAAACACATCCAAACAGGTGATGGAAATAAACAAAACCATACTAGAACTAAAAAGGGAAGTAGACACAATAAAAAAAACCCAAAGCGAGGCAACACTGGAGATAGAAACCCTAGGAAAGAGATCTGGAACCATAGATGCCAGCATCAGCAACAGAATACAAGAGATGGAAGAGAGAATCTCAGGTGCAGAAGATTCCATAGAGAACATCCATCGGCACACCAATAAAGAAAATACAAAATGCAAAAGGATCCTAACTCAAAACATCCAGGAAATCCAGGACACAATGAGAAGACCAAACCTACGGATAATAGGAGTTGATGAGAATGAAGATTTTCAACTTAAAGGGCCGGCAAATATCTTCAACAAAATTATAGAAGAAAACTTCCCAAACATAAAGAAAGAGATGCCCATGATCATACAAGAAGCCTACAGAACTCCAAATAGACTGGACCAGAAAAGAAATTCCTCCAGACACATAATAATCAGAACAACAAATGCACTAAATAAAGAGAGAATATTAAAAGCCGTAAGGGAGAAAGGTCAAGTAACATATAAAGGCAGGCCTATCAGAATTACACCAGACTTTTCACCAGAGACTATGAAAGCCAGAAGAGCCTGGACAGATGTTATACAGACATTAAGAGAACACAAATGCCAGCCCAGGCTACTATACCCGGCCAAACTCTCAATTACCATAGATGGAGAAACCAAAGTATTCCACGACAAAACCAAATTCACACATTATATTTCCAAGAATCCAGCACTTCAAAGGATAATAACAGGAAAAAAAAAACAATACAAGGACAGAAATCACGCCCTAGAAAAGCAAGAAAGTAGTCCCTCGACGAACCAAAAAGAATACTGCCACAAGAAAAGAATGCCAACTCTAACAACAAAGATAAAAGGAAGCAACAATTACTTTTCCTTAATATCTCTTAATATCAATGGACTCAATTCCCCAATAAAAAAAAATAGACTAACAGAATGGCTACACAAACAGGACCCAACATTCTGCTGCTTACAGGAAACCCATCTCAGGGAAAAAGACAGACACTACCTCAGAGTGAAAGGCTGGAAAACAATTTTCCAAGCAAATGGTCTGAAGAAACAAGCTGGAGTAGCCATTTTGATATCGAATAAAATCGACTTCCAACCCAAGGTTATCAAAAAAGAAAAGGAGGGACACTTCATACTCATCAAAGGTAAAATCCTCCAAGAGAAACTCTCAATTCTGAATATATATGCCCCAAAGGCAAACGCAGCCACATTCATTAAAGACACCTTAGTAAAGCTCAAAGCACACATTGCACCTCACACAATAATTGTGGGAGACTTCAACACACCACTTTCATCAATAGATAGATCGTGGAAACAGAAACTAAACAGGGACACAGTGAAACTAACAGAAGTTATGAAACAAATGGACTTAACAGATATCTACAGAACATTTTATCCTAAAAC
The DNA here is from genome assembly GCA_003336285.2 of Mus spicilegus. Classification (NCBI taxonomy): domain Eukaryota; kingdom Metazoa; phylum Chordata; class Mammalia; order Rodentia; family Muridae; genus Mus; species Mus spicilegus. The sequence goes on along the minus strand of QGOO02000133.1, from coordinate 118,727 downwards.
AAAAGGATATACCTTCTTCTCAGCACCTCAGGGGACCTTCTCCAAAATTGACCATATAATTGGTCATAATGCAGGCCTCAACAGATACAAAAATATTGAAATTATCCCAGGCATCCTATCAGACCACCATGGACTAAGGCTGATCTTCAATAACAACTTAAATAATGGAAAGCCAACTTTCATGTGGAAACTGAATAACACTCTTCTCAATGATACCTTGGTCAAGGATGAAATAAAGAAAGAAATTAAAGACTTTTTAGAGTTTAATGAAAATGAAGCCACAACATACCCAAACCTATGGGACACAATGAAAGCATTTCTAAGAGGGAAACTCATAGCTCTGAGTGCCTCCAAAAAGAAACTGGAGAGAGCACACATTAGCAGCTTGATAACACATCTAAAAGCTCTAGAAAAAAAGGAAGCAAATTCACCCAAGAGGAGTAGACAGCAGGAAATAATCAAACTCAGGGGTGAAATCAACCAAGTGGAAACAAGAAGAACTATTCAAAGAATTAACCAAACGAGGAGTTGGTTCTTTGAGAAAATCAACAAGATAGATAAACCCTTAGCTAGACTCACTAGAGGGCACAGGGAAAAATCCTAATTAACAAAATCAGAAATGAAAAGGGAGACATAACAACAGATCCTGAAGAAATCCAAAACACCATCAGATCCTTCTACAAAAGACTATACTCAACAAAACTGGAAAAACTTGATGAAATGGACAAATTTCTCGACAGATACCAGGTACCAAAGTTAAATCAGGATCAAGATAATGATCTTAACAGTCCATATTCCCTAAAGAAATAGAAGATTTCATTAATAGTCTCCCAGCTAAAAAAGGCCAGGACAAGATGGGTTTAGTGCAGAGTTCTATCAGACCTTCAAAGAAGATCTAATTCAAGTTCTGCACAAACTATTTCACAAAATAGAAGTAGAAGGTACTCTACCCAACTCATTTTATGAAGCCACAATTACTTTGATACCTAAACCACAGAAAGATCCAACAAAGGTAGAGAACTTCAGACCAATTTCTCTTATGAATATCGATGCAAAAATACTCAATAAAATTCTCGCTAACCGAATCCAAGAACACATTAAAACAATCATCCATCCTGACCAAGTAGGTTTTATTCCAGGGATGCAGGGCTGGATTAATATACGGAAATCCATCAATGTAATCCATTATATAAACAAACTCAAAGATAAAAACCATTGGATCATCTCCTTAGATGTAGAAAAAGCATTTGACAAGATCCAACACCCATTCATGATAAAAGTCTTGGAAAGATCAGGAATTCAAGGCCCACCTAAACATGATAAAAACAATCTACAGAAAACCAGTAGCCAACATCAAAGTAAACGGAGAGAAGCTAGAAGCAATCCCACTAAAATCAGGGACTAGAAAATGCTGCCCACTTTCTCCCTACCTTTTCAACCTAGTACTTGAATTATTAGCCAGAGCAATTCGACAACAAAAGGAGATCAAGGGGATACAAATTGGAAAAGATGAAGTCAAAATATCACTTTTTGCAGATGATATGATAGTATATATAAGTGACCCTAAAAATTCCACCGGAGAACTCCTAGACCTGATTAAGAGCTTCGGTGATGTAGCTGGATATAAAATAAACTCAAACAAGCCAATGGCCTTTCTCTACACAAAGAATAAACAGGCTGAGAAAGAAATTAGAGAAGCAACACCCTTCTCAATAGTCACAAATAATATAAAATATCTTGGAGTGACTCTAACTAAGGAAGTGAAAGATCTGTATGATAAAAACTTCAAGTCTCTGAAGAAAGAAATTAAAGAAGATCTCAGAAGATGGAAAGATCTCCCATGCTCATGGATTGGCAGGATCAACATTGTAAAAATGGCTATCTTGCCAAAAGCAATCTTCAGATTCAATGCAATCCCTGTGAAAATTCCAACTCAATTCTTCAACGAATTAGAATGAGCAATCTGCAAATTCATCTGGAATAACAAAAAACCTAGGATAGCAAAAACTCTTCTCAAGGATAAAAGAACCTCTGGTGGAATCACCATGCCTGACCTAAAGCTTTACTACAGAGCAATTGTGATAAAAACTGCATGGTACTGGTATAGTGACAGACAAGTAGACCAATGGAACAGAATTGAAGACCCAGAAATGAACCCACTCACCTATGGTCACTTGATCTTCGAAAAGGGAGCTAAAACCATCCAGTGGGAAAAAAAACAGCATTTTCAACAATTGGTGCTGGCACAACTGGTTGTTATCATGTAGAAGAATGCGAATCCATCCATACCTATCTCCTTGTACTAAGGTCAAATCTATGTGGATCAAGGACCTTCACATAAAACCAGAGACACTGAAACTTATAGAGGAGAAAGTGGGGAAAAGCCTTGAAGATATGGGCACAGGGGTAAAATTCCTGAATAGAACAGCAATGGTTTGTGCTGTAAGTTCAAGAATTGACAAATGGGACCTAATGAAACTCCAAAGTTTCTGCAAGGCAAAAGACACCGTCAATAAGACAAAAAGACCACCAACAGATTGGGAAAGGATCTTTACCTATCATAAATCAGATAGGGGAGTAATATCCAACATATATAAAGAACTCAAGAAGGTGGACTTCAGAAAATCAAATAACCCCATTAAAAAATGGGGCTCAGAAATGAACAAAGAATTCTCACCTGAGGAATACCGAATGGCAGAGAAGCACCTGAATAAATGTTCAACGTCTTTAATCATCAGGGAAATGCAAATCAAAACAACCCTGAGATTCCACCTCACACCAGTCAGAATGGCTAATATCAAAAATTCAGGTGACAGCAGATGCTGGCAAGGATGTGGAGAAAGAGGAACACTCCTCCATTGTTGCTGGGATTGCAAGCTTGTACAACCACTCTGGAAATCAGTCTGGCAGTTCCTTAGAAAATAGGACATAGTAATACCAGAGGATCCCCCAATACCTCTCCTGGGCATATATCCAGAAGATGTCCAACCGGTAAGAACGACACATGCTCCACTATGTTCATAGCAGCCTTATTTATAAAAGCCAGAAGCTGGAAAGAATCCAGATGCCCCTCAACAGAGGAATGGATACAGAAATTGTGGTACATTTACACAATAGAGTACTACTCAGCTATTAAAAATAATGAATTTATGAAATTCCTAGCCAAATGGATGGACCTGGAGGGCATCATCCTGAGTGAGGTAACACATTCACAAAGGAACTCACACAATATGTACTCACTAATAAGTGGATATTAGCCCAAAACATAGGATACCCAAGATATAAGATACAATTTGCTATACACATGAAACTCAAGAATAATGAAGACTGAAGTGTGGACACTATGACCCTTCTTAGAATTGGGAACAAAACACCCATGGAAGGAGGTACAGAGACAAAGTTTGGAGCTGAGACTAAAGGATGGACCATGTAGAGACTGCCATATCCAGGCATCCACCCCATAATCAGCTTCCAAACGCTGACACCATTGCATACACTAGCAACATTTTATCGAAAGGACCCAGATGTAGCTGTCTCTTGTGAGACTAGCAAACACAGAAGTGGATGCTCACAGTCAGCTATTGGATGGATCACAGGGCTCCCAATGGAGGATCTAGAGAAAGTACCCAAGGAGCTAAAGGGATCTGCAACCCTATAGGTCGAACAACATTATGAACTAACCAGTACCCCGGATCTCTTGACTCTAGCTGCATATGTATCAAAAGATGGCCTAGTCGGCCATCACTGGAAAGAGAGGCCCATTGGACACGCAAACTGTATATGCCCCAGTACAGGGAACACCAGGGCCAAAAAAAAAAAAAAAAATTGGCAATGGGTGGGTAGGGAAGTGGGGGGGAGGGTATGGGGGACTTTTGGGATAGCATTGGAAATGTAATTGAGGAAAATATGTAATAAATAAAAAAATACATTTAAAAATTTGGATTTTTTTAAAAAACCTCTTTATGTAGCCTCAATAATAGGCCATTGGACAGTTACCACTTACAGCTGAATTTTTGGAGACATCAAACATAAATGGAATACAAACAAGCAGTGGGCTTGAAAAAAAAGCATAGCCAGATGTAATCTGCATCTTTGGAATATCATTTTAACGTATCAAAATTAATATTAAATCATAATATCAGAAAGGAGACATTTAGTACAAAATTTTAATCTGTTTTCAGCAATTTATACATAGTCAGAAGTTTAATATATGTGGAAAATATACCACAATCTTTCAATGAACTTATTAATCTTTTTTATTAAAAGTTTACTAGTAAAATTAAAGATAGACACTAATACTAATTAATTTAGTATTAATTATTTTTAGTGTAGGTGATTTCAGTATCCAGTGTTCTTTAAAATATAGGTCATCTAGACAAATTATTCAATAAATAAAAGAGAAAAAAACTTCATTGGCTGACATCATATATGTTGCAGATATTCCAAATTTTGCCTAAAGGAAATATTACTTCTTACCTCATTGATTACATGATATTTTTAGTAAATAAATTAACACTAGCAAGTTTACAATAGCCTGTGGATACACATAGTAAAGAAATAACATCCATATCTTTACTATTTAATCTCTTCGACTCAATTCAGATACCAAACCCCTTGAAATTATGTATAGCCCCCTTAGATTTTGTTTTTGTATAAAGTTACCCATTTTCATAAAGGTACATAACTTTATGAATTATAAAATTACCTTTATTTAATGATATAAAAGACTCAGCTGTCACTCTTTCGACCAAGCTGGCCTTGAATTCAGAAATGCTCCTGTCCCTTCCTCCCTAGTGATGGGATTACAGTCATGCATAACCACTGTCTGGATCATATTTTCAATTCTTAAAAAAGATTATGCTTTCCAGAAAAAAAAGTGGCTTCTTAAGTAGAATAGCACTATCACTCTATTAAAAAACTTTTCTGTATGACATAAGAAATACCAACTACATACACATTTTTGCATCATTCTTATATGATTAAATAAATTAAAATATATGAAGAAACATCTTTACTTATCAAAATATTTAGTTGGATAGTGATTTTAAGATATTTGAGGTATTTCTGAAGTTACTGATGATAAAAAATTGATAACTAATAGTCACTTAAGTATTAATTTAAAGGGTAATAGCTATTCAACTTTTAAAATAAGCAACTGCTGTAGTCTCATTTTGTTATATATATATATATATACATATATATATATATATATATATGAGCTAAGATTTAATAAAATAAATAGTTTCAGTACATTGTATATTTTACACTTTGATTAGCAAATTTTTTTGCTTCACATCTTTGAATTCACATCAATAAAAATAATAACTAATAAACATATTTTCTTTCTTATAATTTCCCTGGAGAGGTAAAAGTACCTAAAGTAATAACAAAGACTTTTTTTTTTAGTAAGTGTATTTCTTTATAAGCCAAACAAATGCTATACAATGAAATCAATAGAATTGAAAGAAATACCACTTTCAAATACACTATAAAAAAGCTGTTAATTTTTTGAAAGCAAAGCAAAGACACACTGGAGAATGAATGTATTTAGCAAGCAGCACATCAATATTTCCATCCCAATTTCTTCAGGACCTGAGTCATTTTCATGGATTTCACTCTAAATAGGATACATTTTTCCAAAATTCAAAACTCCAGTAAAAGGCAACTTCCTTCATGGGAGTGCCTTACTTTAATCATCTATGAAATAGATGTGCATTGTGGCTGTGCTCTGGTCCTAAGACCTTACACCTGCTCTGGTACAGAGAAAGTTTTCAAGAAGCATTACTCATTTTCCCCCCAAGCCAATGCTACTTTCTTTTTGTTAAAAATTACTATTTTTTTAAAGATGGTATTCAAGATTATACATTCAAATAGTTTGTTAATTTGTTTTACCATTGCTTCCTTTGGCCTTCTTTCTCATGTGGGTCTTCTTCCTCCCTTCAAACAATCCTCTCCTACTCTTGTATGTATTCACAAATATGTATTTTAATCTATGTTCATCGTGTAAAAGAAGACATGCAATATTCATTCTGTTTTAACTCTCATTTTCCTCTTGCCCTCCATCTCTTAGGATTCTTTCCTTCCAGCAAATTGTCCCACTTACACTTTGATGACTTACATAATAAGTAGAGATGGATAAGAAAAAGATAAGTGAAAAAGTTAAAATTAGTTGAGAGATAGAAGACAATTAGATAAGATACATAATTTGGTAGATTGATGATAGTTATAAGGTGGATAGATAAGATAGATGATTAATTGATTTCAGAAGGAATATATTTTGTTGAAGCAGAGAAGATGCACCTAACGGTCAAAAGACGTGAGGCCCCAAGGATTTGGGAGGTCTGGTGGAATTGGTGGGTGGTGGGGACATCCTCTTGGAGATGGGCAGGAAGTATGGGATGTGGACAGTCAGAGGGCAGACCAGTAGGGGGTTAAAGTCTGGACTGTAAATAATAATAATAACAACAACAACAAACAGGAAAAAAATCAATTTGGAATATATTTAAATTGGACAAAAATTATTGTTGAAATGTGGAGCAAAATGTGGAAAATTACAAATATTGACATATTTTTAAGACAAGCTTTTCAAATTAAATAGATTGCAATGTAGAAATGCTTTATAATAAATAAAAATTAAGTACATATAACTAATATGATAATCTAACACCAAATTAATGGGATGTATGCTACATGCCTGAAAAAGCTTCTAAGATATATTGAAGTTTAATAGGCCTATTGAAAGAAATAAGCATTAAAAATTAATCAGTATGTTTTAAATGTATTCATTTGGTAAACAAAAACTGGAGAAAAATGTTTAATTAATTTCCCATTGCAAAGAAGCTCCTTAATAGGCCATATTAAATGGACTCTACAAAATATAGATACATATTAGATACATATCCTGTGTATGTGTATATGTATGTATATATGCATATATGTATATATATATATATATATATATATATATATATATATATATAAACAAACAATGGTAAAAAGAGAAGTTAAGATTTGAAAGACGAGAGGTTTATAAGGGGAGATTTTGAGGGAGAAAAGAGAACAGAGATACATAGTAATTAAAATATAATTTCAAAAACAAAATTTCTTTCCATTTTTAAAAAAAAAGCAGCATCTAAAGAAGAAATATAATTTGTAACTTATGAGGTCCTTGGTCAACATGCTGAATATGTTTTTAAATGTCTACACTTGTTTTTGTTGATAGTTTTTGTAGAAGATTTTCTCCAATAATTATTGAAAGCTTTTGTTTCTAAGGCTGCAAAGTATAACATGAAAGGAAATGAGAGCATCCCATGGTATCTCAGGGGCCAGAGGGCATGCAAGTCCATAGCAGAGAGGTAGGAAGGGATGGAGAGGGGGGATAGAGACAGAGAAACAGAGACATAAAGAGAGACACAGAGAGAAGCAGAGAAGCAGAGACAGAAAGAGAGATAGAGACTGAGACAGACTGAGAGAGGAAGGCAGAGAAAGAAGCAGGAAGACAGAGAGAAACATAGTAACAGAGAAACAGACCACTCAAACAAACACAAACACTGTAGTTTTGGTTATGTGTCAATTGTCAGTCAGAGGAAGTAAGTTCATTAGTATATCTTGGTTTGGGTGCTGTGTTCCAAAATCATTTGCATTTTAGCAAAACCTCAGGTTCAAAGAGCTAGACACTGATACTTCCAATTGTTGAAAATAGCTTTGTGGGAGAAGGAGGGAAGCTGTTCTGCTCTGTATCCTACTGAACAGCAGGATCATGTACATGAGGTTTGCAAGAATCCCTTCTTCCTCCGATTTCAGTAAGGCAAAAGCATTTATTTGATTCATTCCATACAACATCTCTTCTCTGGAGATAATTCTCTCTCTGGAAATAGAGCAATATGTTTTCCACCCTGTACAGTTTCTCTAACAACCAAGAATGTATTCTTTAACCTGTCACGCCTATCATACGAGCAACCATTCTGTATAAATGTAAAAGGGTCCAGATGCCTAGAAGGCCAATGGTTAATGTCAATCAAACTACTTAATGGGCCCATACGTCCAAAGTGTTATAGATATAAAACACAAAAACAAGACTATGGGAAAACAAGCAAAAGGAGGAAGGGGATGACATCAACTGTAATGAGTTCAGGATGCCTTGGGCAGAGTTTTTGGTTTTGGGTTGAGACAATTGCAGACTGGCTTCCTCTCGTGAAGTGAAAGCTAAAATAGTTCACCAAAGATGAGGGAAACTTGAAGAAATTAGTCATACATTTTGGGTGATGATGTCAAATTTCTTAAGAATGTCCCCTAAATCAGTTTCACAAGCTTCTGTAATGCATTTGTGTGAAACAGTGTTAGCACACTCATCAGTGGAGAGCAGGCTGGGTGCACTGAAGTGTATAGGCATGAGTGCCATTAATAAAATCACAAACTGTTAAAGTCAGTATGATTCTTAGATTGTTCAAAATCACAAGTGATAGAATGTTCAATTTAAAGGAGAAGCAGATTCCCTGAAGTGCATTTATAACTTATGAAGAGGATAACTTCACTGTATGTGTGGATTTGGCTACATGCTTACACTCTAAGCATGCATCTGGGCCTTGTTTTCCAAGATCTCTTCTATACCTTCCACAAACTGTGTCATTGTTAGAGTTAATATGGAGAAGTATAAAAGAAAAAGAAAATTTATTTCCTTATGGTAGATAAATGACTGCAGAAACTTTATTTTTCAGGTACAAGATAGGAGAAATGCACCCTTTTTTTAATGCCAGAAGTCCCTCAACCTCCAAAGTAGTTATCCAATATTGAATGGATGTACACAAATAGCTTTATAAGGACTAGGCAGATTTTATTTTTGTGACATATATGCATATATATGTTATTATATATTATATATCCATGTATATGCTCATATTATACATATATATTATTATACATGTGTTTTGATGTATTACAAATATTATATATTTATGTGTATATGTGTACATTTTATTCAGATACATACACATATATAAATGCATACACATATCCAACATTGAAGATAAATGAGTCCATGATATTGAGAGAAAGCTGGAGAGATACATGAAAGGGGTTGGCTAGAGAAAAGCAAATGTGGGAAATGATATAATTATATTTTAATTTCAAAAATAAAAGATATATTATTAAAAAGTATCTCTCTGCTTGACTGATTACTTCTTAGTATCATATTTAAGTGAACACTCAAGTTAGAGAATAAAATGTGGTACCTTTCATACTTAGTTCTAATCATTACTTTCTATACTAGGGAGGTCTACTGTGAGAAAGGCATACTTTTCCTAATAACTGGGAGGATGAGATGAGGTTAAAATTTCACAATCACAGAGCTTTGCAAGTAGGTATTGGGCAAGCACATACTGTAGCTTATTTTTGCTGTTACATATAACACCTATATATGCTTTGTATGCATGTTAGCCTTCCTATATGATGGTATGATATTGTAATTATTCTTCCTTAGGCCATGTACAGGTGATAACGGTACTAAACTTCCCCTGAAATCTTTTAACTAGCTCTCCTGTAAACCTTTGTTTCTCTGTAGACAAGTACACTAGGTCATGAACTTGAAACATTTATTGTTGCTTGTAATGACTATGCCTGGTTATCAACTTGACTATATGTGTAATTAAGAATTGGAGAGCTAGCCTGTGATCGAGATATTGAGACTGGAAGACACACATTTTTGACTGGGACCTTGGCATGGGGATATTGAGGCATAGGGGTCATGAAAGGTTTAGGCCCAAGCAAGTTAGTACACACCTTTAATCCCAAGAGACTAAGACCAGGAGATCTCTCAGTTCAAGGTCAGGTTGGGGCAAAACAAGTCTCAGATCTAGGCATGGTGGTACCCACTTTTAATCTGGGTCATACTTTCTGCTGGAGACCTACATCAGAATATTGAAAGATTTACCCTTCTTCACTGCTTGCATTTACTTGCCAGCGTGTCTGCTGGAAACTACTTCTACAGAAGACCAGGTGAAACCACTAGCCTCAGGGGACTGAGCAACTACTAGATTCTTGAACTTCACATTCATAACTCACCATTTGTTAGGGTAGTTGGACTACAGACTGTAAGGCATCAAAATAAATTCCCTCAATATAGAGAGACATTTCATAAATTCTGTGACTCTAGAGAATCCTGACTAACACAATGGCTTGTGTATACATATGGGATGTGTGTGTGTGTGTGTGTGTATACATGCATGGTGTGTCACTTGTGTCACTTTGTATCCCTGCCTGGCCTTGAGTTTGCTATGTAGATCAGGCTACTTTTGAACTCACAGAGGTATGTCTTCATTTTCATCCCAAGCACAGACATGATAGAATTGAGCCACCATGACCAGCTTGAAATTAATTAATGAACATTTATAATGGGTCATACTCTCTCTATGCATAGTTTTTAAAATAAAAGTTTATATTGTGTAAAACGTGAACTTCAGACTCTTAAAAGCTTTTGTACTGAAGTTTAATGATCTTCAAACATTCTAAGTCCGAAGCTAATTGGAACTTGCTTTGTGCTCTCTGACAGGAAAACAAAATATATTTCTCACAGTGGTCTTGAAGGGTTTCCACTCTCCTTTTCAACATGATGTCTTGAACTCAAGTCTTGTGGAGAAGAATGTTCTGTCCTGCCACAGTGGGAGGCTAAAGCGCAAAAGAGGAACATTGAGATTATAAAGTGTATACTTTGGAAAATTCTTTCTTTTTTAGACAATTCATCCTGTATTTACGTGAACTTCATCTTGATCTTGGCTTCTCATTATGTAGAATTATGAGAAAAATATTTCTATTATTTATAATTTAAATTAATTTTGATATTGTATTAAAGCAATTAAAAACAAATATGTGTCTGTATTTTTATATATTTTAATTTTTCTATACACAAAGAGAGACTTAATTGTCAAATCATTTCTTGAGCTCAATAAGAACTTAAAGATATGAATAGAACACAAATAAATCACAATTGAATTCAATATATATATTAAGAAAATTTGTGTGTCTATGAGTGTATGCATGTGCTTACGTGTAGGCATGTGTAGGCATGAGTGAATGTGTATGAGAGCAGGTATGTGGCACTCAAATGACATTTAATGGGAGTCTACTATATGTACAGGTGAGTCCAGGGGATCAAACTCAGGTTATCAGGCATGTTGAAAAATGGCTTTACCATTTGTCAGGAACTATCTAGGAGAGGCAAAGGTTAGCAGGTGCCTTTCCTGGAGATTGTCCACCATTTTTGCATGGTTTACAATGGATGAGCTATTAGAGGTGAGATCCCAAGAGACTTCATCTTAAGATTGCTTCTTGAAGCTGAAAAGCCTTTTCCTGTCATTATTACATAGTCTAACAATTCCCAGGCATTAGCCTACCCTATTGGGCAGATTTTCTTTAGATCAACAGAAATATACCACCATGTAGTGATGCTAAATAGAATAGTCAAATGTATATATGTAAATATCTGTTCATAAGTGTGCAAGTTTATATGTATATACGTAATTATTCATGAACACTTGGAAAGTTGATGAGACAAGTGGTCAGGATGAGAAAGAGTACATATATATATATATATGTATATATATATATATATATATATATATATATATATATGTGAGTGTGTGTCTATGCATATTATTCTACGTAAAAGATTTTAATTCTCCTTGTTTTTTTATTTCATTCACAAGAGTTAATGCGCTCAAAGCCTCTCACCTGGACAGCAACAGGTCCTTGAGGATGAAAAAAAAAAAAAAAAAAGAAACCAGCACTTATTAGCACAAAATAGTAAGAGAGAATTACAGAGTAAGAAACCAGCACTGACCCGTCCAGCAGGTCCAGTTATTCGAGGATCTTGAGGGGACCTCCTCCTAATAACCAAATGGGGGGTAGAGAGAGACGAGGGCCTTGTCCGAATAACGACACGGAGACGTTCTGGAATGCATCAAAGCCCCAAAATATATTAGCCAGTCCCAAGGTTTAAATACACAAGCAAAAGGGGAAGTGCCTTTCAGCAGGAGGAATGGGGCAGAGGAAATGCACCTCAGCAGGAGGGATGGGGCAGCAGAAAGAGAGGAAGTACTTCTCAACAGGAGGGATGGGGCAGCAGAAATTTTTCTTTTGGTGACTACAAGGGGAAGCAGGAACTTGGTGGTATCAGGGTACATCTTGAGGTCAGGACATCTGGCGCTGACTTTCTCTGAGCAGTGCGTCTGGTGGCCCGCTTTTGACCCTCTTTTCTTCTCGAGGGGAGAGGCCCAATTCAAAGATCAGGACAATAGCGTTGCCTTAATAGCTCCCAACATCTCCCCCATTTTAATATTTTTATAAAGGCATATTGTATAATAAATTTGTAGCCACATTTTTAACGACTGCCTAAACGTCTGTTTGGTCACCGGGTGATTCTCTAAAACCACGAAGGACACAAGGACAAGTCATCTATGAGGCTTGAATTAATGGTTCCAGTCTTTTGGATATAACTTGGGCTAGCCAAGGGATTTAGGAACGAAGCAAGCTCCGTGGGTAGAGGTAAAGGTCTGATCCCCAGTGTGTAATGTTAGGGCCATGTACAGGATTGACTCTCAAGCCCACAGATCTTTACCCAGAGTAACCCCGACCTGCTCCCGTGCCGTTTTTTTTGGGGAAAGGACCCTAGGGCACTCAACCTTCATGCAATCAGACATGCCTCTCAGAGACTGTCCAGCAGCTTCTAGACTAATCTCTGTGCAGTACTTAGTCTTACAACTCTCACGGGCGACGGCTTCAAGTTCCAATTTTTCGATGTGTCTAGCCTGGGATGACTGTTTAGTTTCCAATGTGGCGAGAATGTATATTACCATGTCAGAAGCACAGACTATGGCAATCTATAAATGATTTGTGGCATGAGACTGATGGCCGAATTTAGGGGGAGGGGAATGATCTTACTTAAGCATTTTATGGAAATTGAGTCTCTCTCCCCGAGAAGAGGGTGATAAAGTGGTATCCACGTCTGTCTCTTCTCCAGTAACCTGCTTGTTATCGCCAACGTCCAGCCAATGGTAATGAACTGAAACAAATGCACTTGAAAGAGATGAATCAACTTGAGATTTAACAAATCGGGTCAATTTCTGAAATGCCCAAGGACCGAAGGAGATCAATAATAGGAGTCCCAATAGGGGCCCCAAAAAGGAGAACAAGGTCGAAAGTCAGGGGGAGGTTGAAAACAAATTTTGATACCATGACTCTTGTTCTCTCTCTCTTTTTCTTTTTTTCTAAACTGGCAGTAACCTTGGCAATGCTATCTTTAACTAATCCAGTTTTATCAACATATATGCAGCATTCTTCTTTAAGTGCAGCGCATAAGCCTCCTTGTTGTAGAAAGAGCAAATCTAATCCCCTTCTATTTTGAAGGGCAACTTCTGAAAGGGAGACCAAGGTATCAGTAAGATCATCTAGGCCCCCTTTTATATTCTCTATATCTTGGCTAATAGCCTCATTGAGCAGATGGTAATTGAGCGCATTCTGTTGAGATGACACAAGGGCTGTGATGCCGGTCCCGGTCCCAGCAGCACCCAGGCCAAGAAGGACCGCGAGGCTCACAGCCGAGATAGGCTCTCTTTTGTGGTGGGATAGCAAGGAGGCCCCTTGGTCCCAAAACGTTAATAAGTCATCTGTCTTATGAATACTAAAATTTGGAAAAAGCTGAACCAAGACACAATAATCTCTATTATTTATAAAATCTTGTATAATAATGTACCATGTAAGGCCTGTGGAACATGCCAAAAAGGTATCATTTGGGGCAAGAAGATAAGAATACCTATTTTTATTTACTCTAAATGAGTTATTGCAAATTTCTAGCAAGGGCCACGGCGGAAGCATGTCTGGGCCCAACACACAACTTCCTATCCCAGAGAGTTTTGTCAGGGTAAGCTGAACTGACTCAAAGGGAAGCTGCCTAGCATCTGAAAGCAGGGTAAAATTTCCAAATAAGGCTATGCCCTCATAAAAGGGTGGGGAAGCAGAAAAGCACATCCAACAATCTTCAGATTCTGTCACATTATCTCTTTGTGTCTTATCTAACAAGGCTAAAGCAGAAGCATTTAATATAGACCACAGTAAATCAGTGGAAGAGGGGAGCCTCGCAGGGAGAGTGGGCTGAAATAGGGTCGTAGCACGCCCTGGGGCAGGAACAGGAGGGCGGGTACCTGGAAGTCGGGGATTCTTTGGGGATATAGGGTGATGTAATTGGGGATTCGGCCCTATAGATACTTTATGATTGTTAGGGATGGTTTTAAGAAGCTGAACCGTAAAGGTCAGGCCATTATCATAGTTATCTTGATACAATCTTAGGCCCCAGGCAAGAGGGTGAGAACTTTCCCAAGCTTCTAAGTTCCTCCCCTTAGCAGTAAATTTTAGGATCAGTGGATTACACCATCCCTTAGTGGGCCCTTCACTTTTGCAAGGATCATCATTGGTGGAATATGTTCCATTATTTTTGAGGGTGATAAGGTCCCATGAAGATGAGGGGCTCCAATAGGCATCGCCAGTGGTCTCACACCCCCAGGAGGCGCAAAAAAACGAATCGTCATAGCCGCACTTATGACCAAGATTACGAGCACGATGGGAGGGACCTGGGCATACGTAAAATCCCTCAGAAAGACCGTTCTTGGAAAAGAGTTGATCTCTGAGGGCTGTACGCTGGGCGGCATTTGCACAAGCCCCTGCACCATTAATCGCCGCTCCAGACCGTTCAGGTGCCTTTTCTAGTGGCCAGAAGAGATCGGGGACCCCCCAATATGAGGCGGCTCCCAGGGCTAGGTGGCATAGATCTATAATTATGGGATCAAATGTGGGGGCGGAGCCAACTGTCGAACGAGCAAAGATGGCATCCCCCGCCTGATTATGGATGATCCAAGTAAAATTGAAAACCTGATAGGTCTGGGCTTGCCTGGCTGTTGTCGTCACGACCAGCATCATCAATATTGTGAGAGATCTGTCCATGGCGATCCTACGAGAGAAAACATGAAACATCTTCTCAGGCGCCACCCTGGGTTGTATTAAATGGCTTAATTAGTCTTTCAAGGAGCCATCTGGCTCCCCCTTCCTTGTAATTATAGATGCAGGCTGAGCCTTTTGCCCAGATGATGATGGGGTCTGGCCCATTCCAAATTCCTGTAAGGGGATCTTTCCATAGTGCTTGAGCATATTCTAGACTGGTCTTAGGATGCCAAAGTCGGTCAGCTGCTGAGTGACCACTTATGTCTAGAGTTAAAAAGTTAAGCACAAAAAGCGCATGAGACAGTAGCTGTTTTGAATTTCCCTTAAGGGTGTAGATAGTCTCTTGGGCCCCGAGCTTAGTCAGGGTATTCTTTAAAGTCTGATGGGCCCTTTCAACAATTCCCTGCCCCTGAGGGTTATAGGGAATTCCAGTAAAGTGCTTGATCTGTAATTGTGCACAAAACTGTTTAAACTTAAGACTGCTATATCCAGGGCCATTGTCTGTTTTGATAATTTTGGGTTGTCCCATGACAGAAAAGGCATACAATGAATGATTTATAACATCTTTGGTAGCTTCTCCAGTGTGGGCAGAAGCACACAAAAACCCACTGAAGGTATCAATGGACACATGTACAAAATTAAGCTTCCCAAAAGATGGGATGTTAGTTACATCCATTTGCCAGAGTTCTCAGGGGACAAGGCCCCGTGGGTTAACTCCTAAATGTGGTTCTGGCAACAGGGTAAGACAATTTTTACACTGCTTAACGATTTGTCTGGCTTGTTCCCTGGTTATGTTGAATCGTAGTCTGAGTGTCTGTGCATTGAGATGATGTAAAGTATGGGCTGTCTGAGCCTGTGACAGTGGGTCAGGCTCGATAGTAAGGCATGTAAGCCGAGTGGCCTGATCAGCAAGATCATTTCCCCGGGACAGAGGTCCAGGAAGTCCCATGTGGGCTCGAATATGCCCCACAAAAAACGGGTAGGCTCGACTTCTTATGAGCATTTGTATTTTAAGAAACATCTGAAAAGTGGCAGTGGTGGGTTGAATACTAGGGACCACCTCTAAAGCTCTCAAAGCCCTTACCACATAGT
Source organism: Mus spicilegus (assembly GCA_003336285.2). Classification (NCBI taxonomy): domain Eukaryota; kingdom Metazoa; phylum Chordata; class Mammalia; order Rodentia; family Muridae; genus Mus; species Mus spicilegus. The sequence goes on along the minus strand of QGOO02000133.1, from coordinate 102,650 downwards.
GGCTATCTGAATACAAGTGAAAGGGAGATGAGACCGATTCAAACACTTGTAAAGCTCCTCTGAGCTCTACCAGCTGGGCCGAGGTGTGGGTGGTCTTAATGATTTGGCGTTGTCCTTCAACAATGATAGCAGCCCTTCCATTACTGGACCCATCAATGAACACAGTTAAGGCTTTGGATATAGGTTGCAGCTGGGTAACCTTGGGGAAGACAAAAGGGGTAGTTTGCAAAAACTGAACTAACCTATTGGCTGGTAAATGTGTATCAAAGGTTCCCTGAAAGGAGGATAATAATATAGTCCACTCATCAAATTGTGACTGTAACCAAGAAAGCTGTTCAGAAGAATAAGGTAAAATAACAGTATCAGGAGCTTTTCCAAAATGTCGGGTAGCTATCTTGATTCCTAGGATAATCACCTGACATATAAGAGAAGGTTAAACAGGGAGAACCTTTGTAGGTGTGGCTGGTAAATGGATCCAGAAAAGGGGATTATCATCTTGCCATAATAGGCCAGTGGGTGCAAAGGGTGTGGGAAAGACTATTAAGGACATGGGTTGAAGGGGGTTATACTAGCCCATGGTTTGTTGATTAATGGCTGACTCTACCTTATGGAGAGCCCCTAGGGCAGCAGGAGATAACTTTCTCAGGGAGTTTGGGTCTGAATCTCCAGGGAGTGTATCAAAAAGGGGCTTTAGATCTCCAGTAGTTAATTTTAAATAGGGATGTAACCAATTTATATCTCCTAGCAACTTTTGGAAATCATTTAAGGTCCTCAGCTGTGAGGTGCGGATGGTTAATTTCTGGGAATGTACTCTAATGGGTTCTAACTGAAAGCCTAGAAACATGAAAGGGTACTGAACTTGAACTTTATCAGGAGCTATGACAAATCCCCATCTTTGGAGGGCCCTAACTACGGCCTGGGCAACCACATGGGTGGAGGATAATTCTTTTGTGGCAACAAGCAGGTCATCCATATAGTGTACTATATAGGCATCAGGGAATTCTTGTCTTAAAGGGTTAATAATCTGTGCCACATATTTCTGACATAAGGTAGGGCTGTTAGCCATTCCCTGGGGTAAAACCTGCCATTGAAAGTGGGGATTTGGTCCCACGTGATTTACAATGGGAACGGAAAAGGCAAAACGGACACAATCTTGGGGATGAAGTGGGATAGAAAAGAAACAATCTTTAATATCTATGACAATTTTAGAATAACCTCGGAATTGCAATAGGAGATGGTAAGCCTGGTTGAAGTGCCCCCATCGGCATCATGGTCTTATTTACAGCTCGAAGGTCCTGTAACAGCCTCCAGGCTCCACTTTTCTTTTTTATGACAAATATCGGTGTGTTCCACGGGGAGGTAGAAGGATCAAGATGTGACAGTCTCAATTGTTCCTGCACCAACTGTAAGGCTGACTGAACTTTTTCTTGAGGCATAGACCACTGATCGATCCAGACAGGATCATTGGATTTCCAAGATATTTTATCTGCCTGGAATGCAGGAGGAGCAGTGGTCTCTAGGAAAAAAGGTCTGCCCCTAAACCCATTTTATCATTTTTGGGTGTGGGCATAATGGGAGAAATCCTTCCTTGTTCATCTTTCCCTAGACCCTTCCCTGGGAGGTACCCTGTTTTTAGCATCAAATTGGTGACAGTCTCATTGGGGCTAAACATTATCATCCCCATTTGGGAGAGTATGTCTCTTCCCCATAAATTTACAGGAAGGCCTTTTACCACAAAGGGTTGAACAGTTCCAGTATTGTTTTCTTTGTCTGACCATGTTAGCAGTTTGGAGCTTTGTAAAGTGTTCTGTGTTTGACCTATGCCTTTTAAATGAGTGGCAGTGGGCTGTAAGGGCCAGGCTGTAGGCCAATGTGTTAAGGAAATTACTGTCGCATCTGCCCCGGTATCTAGGAGCCCTTGAAACTGTTTGCCCTCTAGAAACAAAGTCAGCATGGGGCGTGAATTGGTTATTTTCTGTGCCCAGTAGACTTCTGAGGATCCTGGGGAGGAAGGTCCTTGCTCCTCTTTCATATAAGGGAAATGGCCGAATAGTGGGAGTGGTAGGGCTTGGGCTATGTGCTCTCCAGCCCTAAGGGTAAGTGGTCCCTGTGTGGCGGTGACTAAGATTTTTATCTCCCCATGGTAGTCGGTGTCAACCACTGTAGGAGTCACCGTTAGGCCTTGTAAAAGTCTGGACACTCGGCCGATGATGAGAAAAAACATCTTTTGGGGAGGGGGCCCAAATTCACCTGTTTCGATGACCACTGTTCCTTCTTCAGGAGTTATAATCCTGGTGGTGGAGGAACATAGGTCCAACGCTACATTTCCTGTCGTGGCCCTGCACAATCTCTCATGGGGGCTAGGGGGTTGTCTGCAGTTGTTATTAGGGGAGACGGGCCCCGCAGGGGGGCCCTTTGGCCGTTTCCCTGGACCACAGATAGTGGATGGCCATTGATATCAGTCTTAGATCGGCAATCTTGTGCCCAATGGCAGCCTCTCTTGCACTTATGGCAAAGACCGGGGGAGAGTTTTTGTTGGGTAACAGGCATGGTTGAGACTAGGGTGGTCTGTCCTTGCGTAGGGCATTCTCTAGCAAAATGTCCAGGTTGGTGGCATCTATAGCAAGTTTTCTGTCCTTTACTTAGTTGTAGACCAGCCCCAATGGCCAGGTTAATAGACTTAGAAACTTGTTGAGAAAACACATCTACCTCATTACAAAGCTTGATCATACCATTTATATCTAAACTCTTGGTTTTATCTCTCAGGGCAGCCCTACATGCCGAATTGGCATTTTCAAGAGCAAGTCATAGGACTAACAGACCCTCACTTTCTTCAGGTCCCAAAATTCTCTCAGCTGCTTCCTGCAATCTGGCAACGAACCACGCATAGGACTCTTGAGGCCCTTGTATAATCTTGGTTAGGGGCATAGTTAGTGCCCCTGTAGCAGGGACAGCGCGCCAAGCTCTCAGGGCCGCCTGAGCTGTCTGGGCGAGGACACCAGGGGAGAGCCCTAATTGTTTTTTGTCTGCAGCGAAATTACCTTTACCGCAGATTTTATCAGCAGTCCATGAGGCTGTCTTACTAGTAAGATTCTTTCTATTATTTGCAGCCAAATTTTCTCCCCTGTCCACAAACTCTGACTTCCAAGTTAAATATTGGCCTCTAGTGAGGACAGACTGAACAACTTTATTCCTTTCATTGGGTATCAAGTAGCCTTCTTCTGCTAAACATTCTAATATAGATACTGTGAACGGGGCATTGACCCCATAATTTTTGACTGCTGAATGAAGATCTTTTATATGTCTCAGTTTTAGCCTTTTGTAGACTGGTTGGCTGTTGGTGTCCAAGCCTTCATCGGGGGACATGCCACCCTCATCAGAATCAGAGTTTGCTTGATCTTCCTCCTCATCACTCTCTGGTTCCCCATGATTTTTATCGGAAATGCCAGTGGGGGGGTCCTCATGACCTGGAGCAGCCTGACGGACTGGATCTCGGGTGAGGACAGGGAAGGTCAATTTTTTATTCCCATGTTTTTGAGAGGGACCTCTGCGGCTAGTTTGAGGATTTTTTGAGATGGGACCTTGAAGGTTCTCCATGAGGGCTCTCTGTAGACTCTGGGTCTCTAGACTGAGGTCTTGTAGCTTCTTTTGAAGCTCCAGAACATCTTTAAGATTGGTGATCTGAGTCTGAAGTTCTTTTTTAGTTTGAAGTAATTGCCGAACGAACAGATGGAGAAGCCAGCGATATGGGATGGGGGGTAGGGGGAATGGGGGGCAAATAAGGAGGGGGTGGTAATTGAAGGGCTCCATTGTAAGATAGGCACCGGGCCCGGGACCATAGTGGTCTTGTTCATATTTAAAGGCTTCCTCATCCAATTCTGCCTCTGAGGCAGGATCGAGGGGTTTATCTGACAACTCCTTATATAAAACGGGGTAAATTCTTTTTGGTCTAACAGAGGGTTAAGCAGTAGCCCCTTTTCTAGAATCTAATGTAATTTGGGGAGAAAGAGGGGAAGGCAGGGAGTCCTTAGGGGCCGGGGCATCGATAATCGATGACGGCCAAGACTGATGATTTGCCAATGGCTCAGCTTCGCTTTTGCGAGATGGCGATCAGGAGTTTTCTAAAAAATCTTCAGTGAGGGCTAAGAGGCAAGCGCCTTCTCTGCCCTTTTCTGCCTGCTCAAGGAGGTCTCTGATGATTCCCCAGTAACTAAAAAAGGACTCAGGGACATCTTCTCCTTGTTTTATTAAACTATTGATTTCTTTGCCTACTTTATTCTAGGTTAAAGGGTGTATTTCAGAACCATTTAATACCAGCCATGGACATCTCTCGTCCACAAAACAAAACAAAAAAAAACCTTTATTAAATCTTTTTTTTTTTAACTCTTATCCCTCTCTCCTTAAGAGAACCCTTCATCTCTTGAATAAAAACTGCCTCTTTGGACAGAATCTTCCCCATGGTTAATGGGACAACAACTGAATGCCTAGGCTTACCTCTCCGGTGACGTCCTTCCTCGAAACTCGAGTGAAGTATAGGCGGACTGTCCCACTGTTTCTCTGTCTGCGCAGTACCTCTTTAATCCTTAATCCATTGTCTGGAGGGCAGTCGTACCTCGTGCTCCACGTCGGGCGCCACTTGACACGTCCAGCAGGTCCAGTTATTCGAGGATCTCGAGGGGACCTCCTCCTAATAACCAAATGGGGGGTAGAGAGAGACGAGGGCCTTGTGCGAATAATGACACGGAGACGTCTGGAATGCATCAAAGCCCCAAAATGTATTAGCCAGGCCCAAGGTTTAAATGCACAAGCAAAAGGGGAAGTGCCTTTCAGCAGGAGGAATGGGGCAGAGGAAATGCACCTCAGCAGGAGGGATGGGGCAGCAGAAAGAGAAGAAGTACTTCTCAACAGGAGGGATGGGGCATCGGAAAGAGAGGAAGTACTTCCCAACAGGAGGGATGGGGCAGTGGAAATTTTTCTTTTGGTGACTACAAGGGGAAGCAGGAACTTGGTGGTATCAGGGTACATCTTGAGGTCAGGACATCCGGCGCTGACTTTCTCTGAGCGGTGCGTCCGGTGGCCTGCTTTTGACCCTCTTTTCTTCTCCGGGGGAGAGGCCCAATTCAGAGATCAGGACAATAGTGTTGCCTTAATAGCTCCCAACACAGCACGTATATGGAATAGTAAGAGGACAGGCAGCTAGTCCTTATTAAAGCATAAGCCAAGGATCATCAGTCTTTGACCTTCATCAAAGTACTCAGTACTGGTCCTATAAAGGCAGAGACAAGCAACATCCATTGAACCATATCTTGAACATGAAAAGTTTGGTTTATCTTTAAATCTTAAAGGGACATGATTTTTATTTATCATGTCTAACTTTGATATGAAGCAATATGTGTACACTGTGGAATTGCTTGGTGACAACACAATGTACATTTCTGATGATCTAATTTTATTTTAATTTGTGTGCACACATCTGTATGCATGGTACTAGTGTGGAGATCAGAGAACAAATTGTTGGAGTTCAATCTTTTTACCCTGTATATCTCAGGAACTATACAGGTCATGAGGCTCAGTAGCAGGCACCTTTGCACAATGAGCCATCTTGCTAGTTCCCTTACATGATTTTTCAAACAACCTTTAAGTGTAAAAAGAAAAAGTTCAAATGATTAATTGCACAAAATAGAAAATAATGCTTAGATTTATAAAGGATTTGTCACTCTTTACCTTGAGTATGCTAGCTATATGTACCTCACAGAGTGACATAGTGCCAAGGTAAGAGATGTCTATCAACCTGATGATAACTTAGCAATTGAGAGCGGTTTTGACAGCCTCAACTTATGTTGATAGTTGTGAGGACATATAATTCTTAAATTTTTGTTTTCTTTTCAACTTTTTGTATATAAATACTGTATTTACATAATTTCTCTCTTCCTCCTTTTCTTCTCCTTATTCCAATTCTTCATGGGTTTTGTTCTTGACTGATTATAATTTGAGAATCAGTTTTTAATCAGAAATATACAGTATATAATATGATATGTGATGGATATATAACTATATATATATTATTTGTGGGTGTGTGCATGTACGCATATGAATGTAAGAATCTCCAGTAAGTCTCATAGATCATTGTGATTGCAATACTTATCCACCTTCCCAGCAGCAAACTCCTTCTCCTCCTTTCAGCAGTTACTAATTACCAATATAATTCTTCCCCAAGGAACAAGGCCTTGTCTATTATTTATCATGTCTAACTTTGGTATGAACTTTGCCCTTGCCTCCTTTCATGTCACTTGTTGCTGTCAATTTTTACAGATCTGTCTAGGCAAATCACAAAATCTCTACATTTCAATTCACTCTTTAATATAATTTTCTTAATTTTTTTGACAATTTCATAAATTCATAAAGTTTATTTGGTTATTTCACCCACACTCCTCCTTTTGAATGTCCCTTGATCTACCCCCTTCCTTACTGCCATCAGAACTTCTATAACTCTTTTATTTTATAATCCACTGAGCATTCACTTTTTATTGCTCATATACTCATGAATTTGGGGCAATCCACAGCCACGTGTTTGACTACTAAAATCACAGAATTAAAGAATAGTACGACTCTTTTCCCACTGCATCTCAGGGAGGGACATGGGTATGAGAGGGGCCAGGGAGGGAAAAGTACAACATGATCTGGTGTTGGGGGCGGGGCGGGGGAAAACAGGACTGAAGCAGAAAGAATGAAAACAGGCAACATCAACATTGGGAGTTATGGGGGTGGTCTAGAATGCACTAGAAACCTGTTAGGTGAGAGACTTCCCGGACATAAAGGGAGGGCCCTAGAGTGAGGAGAGGGAACTTGTAGAGTCCACGCCCAGTAGAAAGGCAGGTCATCAAGTAGAGGAATAGGCATTCCATTCCACAGTCAAAAAACCTGACACAGAATTGTTCCTGTCCGCGGTTCACACAGGGCTTAAGAGTGGGGAAACTGGCATTGCTCATTCATGACAACAGCAGCAGCAGCAACAGCAATCACTGGCTGGGATGTCAGCACAACAAACAGTCTTGTTTTTTAAACAAAGGCAGCAACAGCAGGGATCACTTGTCCAGGGAGACTGCAGAAACAACAACACACAGGACTCAGTGCAAGGAAATAACACATCTTTAATCTCACTTTTAGTTTTTATTTCAGGGAGGCTTAATTATGAAACCCACCAGGGATGGGATAGAATGAAACAATTCCCCAAGAAACAAACAATATTTATGTCCTTTCAGCATAAATGAGATATAAAAACAAGCTTCGATTTCCCCTTTCCACAATTGGAGGTGCCAGGTTTCTCCTAGGAACTCAAGAGAAAAGAGAAAGAAAAAAATCTACATCTGTTGTGCCCCATTGTGATTTTGGTGGACAGGCCGCCAAGTGGATGCTCTGAGGTGGAAACCCAGATTTCAGATCCATAAGCCCCTCCTCCACAAAAATCAACCAACACAGGGCCTAACATGTGCCTTTTGTCTAATGTTTTGATTTTTTGATTTATTGATATCATCAGCATTCAAAAAAAACCAAACCAAACCAAACCAAAACAAACAAACAAACAAACAAAAAAAAAAACAAAAAGAACTGTAGGGTCAAAAACGTAGAGGACTCTGAGGAAAAAGAGGTCCAGTTACTGACCAAAATTGGAATCCAGCTCAAGAGGAGGCCTTATACTATTACTGATGCAATGATATGCTTACAGACAGCATGGAAGCCCTCTGAGAGGCCTAAAAAGCAGCTAAAAAAAGTCAGATGCAGAAACTTACACCCAACCAATGGAGAGAAGCTAGGAACCCTGTGGTTGAATCAGAGAAAAGCTGGAAGAAGCTGAGGAAGAATATGACCCTATAGGAAGACCAGCAGTCTCAACCAACCTGGACTTGAGATCTCTCAGACACTGAGCCACCAACCAGGCAGCATATACCAGCTGATATAAAGCCTCTGACACATATACAGCAGAGAACTGCCTGTTCTGGCCTCAATGAGAAGTTTCACCTAACCCTTGAGAGACTTGAGACTCCAGGGGATAGCGGGGTCTAGTAGGGTGAAGATGGAGGTGGGGTGAGGATAACGTCTTGGAGATGGGGGAGAATGTACAGGATGAGAAAGAGTCAGAGGGTGGACTGGGAGGGGGACAATAGCTATAAAAAAATAAAGCATGATGTTTTTATTTTAATTGGAAAATAAAAAGAAAATAGTTCCTCAGATATAAATTTGCCCTTTGAGCCCCTCTCCCCTCATTCCCATTTCTCCAAACATATTTTATATCTACAAGATAAGAGAAACCAGTGATTATTTTTCATTACTCTAATAACTTTTAACTAGATTTTACTTTTTTCTTCTATTAAAAGTTATACGTATGTTATCATTATACACTTCTAAGATGTAGAGGAGCATATTATTTGATATGAGGAATGATAAATGAATCTTTAATTACACAATTACATTCTTGTATGATGTACTAACTACAGTACCTGAGGTGCAGAGTATCATCAAGACATTACTTTCAATAATTCCAGCCAGATAATTAGTTTTAAGACTTTTAGTTGAAATTACAAAGTAGAAAAAGCAATTTATTTTAATAACTTCAAATAACTATAGATCTTGATCTAATTCAGATGGAGAAATAACTTTTTTCTTTATAGATTGTGGGTATTCAAGCCTGTAAAAGGACTTGCTATTTATTGTATTATTCTACTTTCTCTTTAACTAATTTTTGATTTTCACAATAAATGATAATTCAGAAAGAAGTAGACTACTCCATAAATATTATGTTACTGACATTCAGCAATCCTGGGTCTTGTCTAAAGAGAAGTGAAGCTGATGTTTTAGGTGGGTGGTAATTATATTCTAACACCAAGTCCATCTGGGAGTCTTATTAAAATTGATTCTGAATAATGACCTACATACTTCCATCATCCCTGTCTGACACGTCTTGCAGAATCTCTAAATTTTTGCGTTGCATTGACCAGGACATAAATTAATATTTCTCATCCTGGAAACCACCTTTACAGAGTTAGTTCAATTACCTTCTTTGTGAATCTGACATACCAGACATTCTCATAAAGCATCATAATTAGAATGCTTCATTCATTAACTTAAAGTTTAAAAAGAATTTCTAAGTTCTACAAAGCAAAGCGTTGTGTAACAGTTTCCTCACTTGAAACATCCAATACTGCAGGAAAGCTCTTTAAGGAGAGAGGTAAACATCTCAAAATAGCTTCAGAGAATCCCTGAAACTGTCCAGAGTCACGAGGGGCTTTCCTCCCAGGGTAAACAAAAGAGCTGCAAAAATAGCCAGAAAAATCTAGCGACAAAGATGACTTTTAGACAAAAAAAGCTGCAAAGAAGACTCTGAGACCCGACCAACTGCCTAGAAAAAGCAGAAACCAGCCAGGTGGTCTAGAAGATGTTTAGAGCATTTACTTGGAAAGGAAACCATGCTGTCTGTAACACTGCCTCTGGTTGTGTGGTACATTCTCAGTTTCCCCATTTTTGTGAGCTTTATACCATGCTACAATGGGCCTTGGTTATGCAGCTGTATTTCATTCATTTCTAGCCCTTTAAGTAAGCTCTCATCCAATAGCCTTTAAGTTACCACAATTATACTAGTTGATTCACCAAGTTGGATTTTGTTGGTATCCATACCTTGACCTATTGTGGACTTTTTGTATTGGGCAAATAGGTGTACGCGGTATATCTTCCCAGGATGTGTTGTTTTGTCACACAACATAAGCTAATGAGATATGATGGTATTTATAAGATGTTTGCTGAAAAGACACATGTAAAATTTATGTGGTATAAAGGGTAGTAGTTGTAAAATATATATAGTTAAAAAAATAAACTTGGTGGGGGAACAGAAACATCCTCTTGGAGACAGGGGGAAGAGGAACAGGATGAAGAAATGTGGGAGGGGAGACCTCGAGGAATGTAAGGAGTGGACTGTAAAAAAATATAAGTAATGAAAAAATAAACTTGATATTATCTATGTAAAACACATGGTTTTTATATTGCACATTGGAAGTGCTTTCTATTATTAGCTGATACTGAACTCAGAATAGAGACAACTTCTCATCTTTTCTCCTTCCTTTTCCTTCACATTTAGTCCTCTACTTTTCTTTCCTAGAAATTCAAACATAAAGTTATTATATGAGACAGATGTACATGTATTTCAGAAGGAGGGGATAGAGGACATAAGGTCTCATAATAAGGAGTAAGAATTAAATTAGGAGGGCATCAGCTTGGGTCAATTTGTAACTTGGTCAGAACATGTGAAAGCATAGATAAAATAGTTATATGCCTAATATACTGAGGAAGGAACCCAAACAAAATACTTCCCTGGTGTGGGTATGACATAGCCTGAACAGAATAATATAGTACCTGGTGGGAGGTAGATTGTCTATGGGTAAACAGAATTCAGTATGTGAGAAACTATGTATTAACAATGAGATATTTGCATACCATTCTCAGAGAAAGATGTTACAATATGAAAATGGTCACTAAAGTACACTTTGGGTTTCAGCACTGATGGAATTATTTCTGTGAGGTTATAGTTTAAAATTTTGGATAAATGTCAAGAAAAAATAGGTGTAAATACATTTGCATGCATTTATCTCTCATTCTACTACCCAAAATAGAAGTAATAGCTTAATACAATGGTTATATTACATAGTTTGGTACTTGAATTATAAAGCCCAAAGAAAAGGGATATTACAATGACTCTTTTAAAAATTCTGATTATATATCTAGAGAAGTTAACTTTGTAATATATTAAAATTGAATGCTCTCATTATTGTTATCACTGTTGTTGTTACTAAGTATGGGCAGGTACAAAATAAACTTAGCACAGACTAAAATTCAAGGAACAACTTTCAGCAATCACTTCTCTCCCTTTACAGTAGTATAAGAAGCTCAAACTCAGATTGTCTGTCTTGCATAACAAATGCTTTTACTGGGTTTAACATCCTACCAGCCTGGGAAAATGTTTTTTAAGAGAAATCAATAGACTCCTATAAAAGGGATATTCTGATAGGCCTAATTTTTTTTTTTCCTGAGAAAATTTGAGAACCTATGCAAACGTCTTACAATAATTTTAACCCTTTGAATAAAAAAGGGACCTGTAGAGCTACAGATTCGCATAAATAAAATAGCTAGAATTTGAGAATATCTGATATAGCTGTATTAGTAGTAGTAAAAGGAAAAATAGAGTAATTTTTAATCCAGCACAATGCTTGCTTTGTCAGGGGTTCACATCCAAAGATCTTTCAGGTCTCTGTGATCCAATTTGAATGACATGTCTTTAATCCCTCTGGCTAGAATATAGATATGCCCTTAGTACACACCTTTAATCCCATGAAATGTAGGTAAAATTAGTTTGTAGAAGGACACAGCCATGTTTGAAAGTTTGGTCTACTTGAGAGATATATTGTAGGGAATAAGTCAGAGATAGGAGATTCTCATGAGAACAGCACAAGAAGGAGACAGTACTTTAGCATGTGTGCATGAACTTGTACATGTGTACATGAGTGTCCATGTGCACACACACACACACACACAGGAGAAGGAGGGTGAAGGAGCAGAGCAGGAAGAGGAGGATGAGGAGGCAGTTTTACTAGGACAGTTTTGCAGAGACTGGTTGCATGTGAAGACAGAATGAGCCAGAGAGTAAGAAACCAGAAAAGTAGAACAGATTGCCAGAGTTAGTTTGAGATCAAGAAGAGCAATTCAGTCAGAAGCTGAGAGAAGCCAGTTTTAATCAACCAGCTTTGAGTAAGTTTTGATCCAGAACAACTGAGTGGAGCCAGTCACCCAGAGTTCAGAAAGAGTTGAAAGGGTTAGCTTATTTAGATGTAAGCCTCCAAGATTACAAAATTTACTCTCCAAATCTTTCTTTTACAGGTAAAGAATGCAATAGAGATTTTAATAGAAGGGAACTGGTATATGTATTTTTGATAGATGGAAATAAGAATATAAATCTTATTTAATTCTAAAATATGCCATCATGCTACAATGCATTATTAATAGTAACAATCACAGATTAATAGGATTAATATTTTATGAATCATTTCACCTGACAGTGTCATGGGCTATTATACTTAGCTTTTCTGAATAAAATGAGGTCTGAATATTGAGGTGTCTAATCTCTCTCTCATTTTCTGGTAGCAATATCTACATCTGAGATTGTCCTCACGAAATTTTTGATCAGACACTTAACAAGTGCACATGAGAATTGTAAAGTGAAACATGGTGATTGTGTTTTATTCTCAATGAACAGTAATACCCATATTACTTTCAATAATAATAACTGTTTATATGTTTTTGCTCCTTAATCTTTTGAGAAAAAATTTCATACTATATACACTAAAGCAGTGCTTTGAAATCTTAAAAGCATATTCTCCCATGCAGAATATTCAAAGTAGAAAAAAAACCTACCTTGTCTATGTTCTGATATTATATACTGATATAACATTTTCATGTTGAATGAAAATTTACCCTATTATGAATATAATTTGGGAATTACAGTTTTATATATTGGTGTTTGTCCCAGATTAATGTTGTGTTTATTTGTGATTTGAATGAAATAATTAAATGTGTTTATGCATATTTAGAAAAAGTAAATTTAGCCTGATATAAATAAAAGCAGTAAAAACCCCTCCAAATACCAGGGTGGGAAACATGCCAAGCTTTCTTCTGAAGATCAATAGAGAAACATTGTAGGCCTGTTTTCCTCCTGTGACTACCCTGGAGCCTCAGGCTATGCTTGTATCTGTCATCCTGGATATATAGAAAAGAGCCTAGCACAACTGTTCTTTGAAAGGCTCCACCCTGCAGCTGACTGAAACATATGCACAGACTCACAGCCAAAGATTAGACTGAACTTAGGAAGTGTTGGGGGAAGGATTGAGCAATCTTGGTGGAATAGGGATTTCACAAGAAGATAATGAGAGTCAATTAACTAGCATCCCTGGGAATTGTAAAAGTCTGAACCATCAATAGAAGAACATACAAGGGCTGGGCCTAGACCTAAACTGCCCACACATATGTAGCAGATATACATATTGATATTCATGTGGGTCCCCAACAATTAGAGCTGGTAGTTGGCACGATTGTGTTGCCTTCCTGTGGATCCTATTCTTCTAACCTGGCTGCCTTGTTTGGCCTCAGTGTGATAGGAAGTAACTAGATCTGCACTGACTTGGGGTGCCAAGGTGGTTTGGTACTCAAAGGATGGGTACTACCCCCTTCTAATAGGAGAAGGAGGAGTGGGAGGAAGGGCTGTGTGAGAGGGGGACTGGGAGAAAGGGGCTATGATCAGTATGCAAAGTGAATAAATAAATTAATTTAAAAATTACAAAATTGCTAGAAGACAATGTGGAAAATCTTTATGATATTAACTTGTAGAATATTACTTTGGATACAACTCCAGATATAAGAATTGAAAAGAAAAATAAATGAAATTACATTCTAGTAATACCTTATGAACAGAGAAAGAAGCAATTCATAGTGAAGAGATGACATATAGAAGAGAGATAAAGTTTGCAAACTACACACCCTGCAAGATGTTAACATTGGAATATGTAGATATATGGATCATTTTTTAGACCCTGCAACCAAATGTTTGACAAAAATCAACATAAGTTAGGTAAAGTCTACTTTGGCTTATGGTCTTCTGCATTATGGTGGAGAAAGAATTCAAAGTGCAGTGGCTGACTTCTGTAATGGTTTCTGTTCTTTTCTTCATTTATTTATATGACAACAGTTAAGCTGACTGAATCTTGGTCCCTTAGTCATTTGCCATATTGAACCATCAGCTATGGTCAACAAGCCAAAGAAATGAAAGAGACCCATAAAAACATGGGTCATAGATTATGTGCAAGCACATAGAGGACCCTTGTACTCAAGTCTGAGTTTCATTAGGAGTTTTGAGATGATCAGTCACTGCATCACACAATCAACTTTAAAGGGTAAGGTTTAAACAAAATCAATGTATAATTTTCCCAGTGCTGAAAGTAGAAGAATACAGACAAATGCTTTTACCCTGTTCTGTGGTACTCATCATTAAAGGCCCACATTCATGCAAAACTCAGTACTTAACAATACTACAAATAGAAATATCAGAGTAAGCCACTGTGAAGTAATGTTTGGAAGTTGTTAAGAGAGATAAATGTGGGCTTTCAAATCAGTACAAGTTGGTCTTCAAAGAAAGATTTTCTTAGATAGCAGTCTTTGGGTTTTACTGCTGTGAACAGAAACTATGACAAAGGCAATTTTTATAAGAACAATATTTAATTGGGGCTGGTTTACACATTCACAGTTTCAGTCTATTAGCATCAAGTTAGGAATATGACCGATTCCAGGCAGGCATGGTGTAGGAGGAGCTGAGAGTTCTATGTCTTCATCTAAAGGCTTTTAGCAGAATGCTGGCTTCTAGGCAGCTAGGATAAGAGTCTTAAAGCCCACACCCACAGTGACACACCTACACCTACTCCAACAGGGCCATATTTTCTAATAATGCAACTCCCTAAGCTGAGCACATACAAGTCACCACAATGTTAAATATATATATATGTCCTGTGTGTCTCAGAGAGAGATAGCATCAGGTAGAATGTATGTGCATGTGAGAAAGAGAAAGATAGAGAGAGAGAGACAGAGACAGAGACAGAGACAGAGACAGAGACAGAGATTCTGTGGGTTTTGAAAGTCACATTTCTTAAATGATGTAATTTACAACTAGGTTACAAAATTAAAACAAGCATAAATTCTATTAACAATATTATGCATTGCTTGGCTTCACTTATCTCTCATTTATTAGCACGTACTTTTCCCAAAATGGCTTGTAAATTGGTTGTATTTGTTAGTTAGTTAGTTAGTTTGTTTGTTTTTTCTAATTTTACAAAAGCTTGAGTTAACTAGAAATAGTTAAAACAGGTAAGGCCACCACTTCTGCTCAAATTCCTCACCCAAGAGGGACCTGCCCATAGTCATCAAACACAGGAACCAAGGAACAGCAAGTGACAGGGTCCTTCTGGTTTCTGTCTGCACCCTGGAGCTGACCCTGTGCCACAGCTTTCTCTACCTAAATTCCTCCTGAAGAGATCTGGTCTCCCAGAAGCACTGACACACAGCCTCAGAGGTGGAAAGAGCCACAGTTAGAGACAGCAAGACCAGCTAACACCAGAGATAACCAAATGGCAAGAGGCAATATAGCAAGAAAATAAGCAACAGAAATTGAGTTTACATGGCATGATGAGAACCCAGTTCTCCCACCGCAGTGAAGCCTAGATACCACAACACACCAGAAAAACAAGACTCTGATGATGATAGAAAAACCACACCTCATGATGATGATAGAGGAATTTAAGAAGGACATAAATAACTCCCATAAAAAAATGCCGGAGAACACATGTAAACAGCTAGAAGACCTTAAAGAAGAAAAACAATGATCCGTTAAAGAATTATAGGACAAAAAGAAACAAACAGGTAAAGGAATGGAACAAAACCATTCAGCATATAAAAATAGAAATAGAAACAATAAAGAAATCAGAAAAAGACAACACTGGAGATAGAAAACCTTGGAAAGAAATCAAGAGTAATAGAAGCAATCAATCATCACCAACAGAATAAAAGAGATAAAAGAGAGAATCTCAGGGGCAGAATATACCATAGAAAACACTGACACAACAGTCAAATAAGATGCAAAATGCAAAAATCTCCTAACCCAAAACATCCAAAAATCCAGGACATAATGAAAAACCAAATCTAAGGATAAGTATAGAAGAGAATGAAGATTCTCAATTTAAAGGGCCAGTAAATATCTTCAACAAAATTATAGAAGAAAACTTCTCTAACCTAAAGAAAAAGATGCTCGTAAACATATAAGAATCCTACAGAACTCAAATAGATTGGACCAGAAAAGAAATCCCTCCCTTCACATAGTAGTCAAAACACCAAATGTAAAAACAAAGAAAGACTATTATAAGCAGTAATGGAAAATGTAACATATAAAATAACATATAAAGGCAGACTTAGCAGAAATACACCAGACTTCAAAACAGAGACTATGAAAGCCAGAAGAAGCTAGACAGATGTCATATAGACAGTAAGTGAACACAAATGGCAGCCCAGACTATAATACCCAGCAAAACTCTCAATTACCAGTGATAGAGAAACGAAGATATTCCATGACAAAACCTAATTTATACAATATCTTTCCACACATCCATCCCTAGAAAGAATAATAGATGGAAAACTCCAATACAAGGAGGGAACCTACACCCTATAAAAACCAACAAAGTACTCTTCTTTCAACAAAACCAAAAGAAGATAGCCACACAAACATAATCCTACAACAAAAATAACAGGAAGAAACAATTACTTTTCTTTAATATCTCTTAACCTCAGTAAACTCAAATCCCCAATAAAATTACATAGACTAAGACAATGGATATATAAATAGGACTCAGCATTTTGCTGCATACAGGAAATGCACCTCAGTGTCAAAGACAGAAACTATGTGAGAGTAAAGGACTGGAAAACATTTTTTCAAACAAATTGTACCAAGAAACAAGCGGAAGTAGACATTGTAATACCAAATAAAATCAACTTTAAACCAAAAGTTATCCAAAACAATACTGATGGACATGTCATGTTCATCAAATGTAAAATCAACCAAGAAGAACTCTCAATTCTGAACATCTATGCTCTAAGTGCAAGGACACACACATTCATAAAATAAACTTTATTACACCTCAAAGCACCATTGCATCTTACACAATAATAGTGGGAGACTTCAACACCCCATTTTCAGCAATGAATAGATTATGGAAAGAGAAACTAAATACAAACACAGTGAAACTAGCAGAAGTTATTAACCAAATGGATTTAACAGATACCTAAGACATTTCATCCTTTAAATATATATATATATATATTTGAATATATACCTTCATCTCAGCACCTCTGGTACCTTTCCAAATTTGACAATATAATCAGTCACAAGACAGGCCTCAACAGATTCGGGAAGACTGAAATAATCCCGTGAACCCTATTTTGCTGTGACTCTAACTAAACAAGTAAAATATCTGCATGACAATAACTTCAAGTATCTGAAGGAAGAAATTAAAGAAGACCTGAGGAGAAGAAGAAGGAAAGATCTTCCTGCTCATGGATTGTTAGGATTAGTAAAGTAAAAAATGACCATTTTATCAAAAGCAATCTACAGATTCAACAAAATCCCCATCAAAATTCCAACTCAATTCTTCATAGAGATAGAGCAATTCTCAAATTTATTTGGAATAAAAAATAACCCAGGATA
This sequence comes from Mus spicilegus, assembly GCA_003336285.2. Classification (NCBI taxonomy): domain Eukaryota; kingdom Metazoa; phylum Chordata; class Mammalia; order Rodentia; family Muridae; genus Mus; species Mus spicilegus. The sequence continues at coordinate 85,312 of QGOO02000133.1, read as the reverse complement.
GTGAAAACTATTCTCTACAATGAAAGAACTTCTGGGGTTATCAGTATCCCTTACATCAAGCTGTACTACAGAGCAATAGTGATAAAAACCTGCATGGTATTGGTACAGTGATAGGCAGGTAGATCAATGGGATAGAATTGAAGATCCAGAAATGAACCCACACACCTATGGTCACTTAACCTTTAATAAAGGAGCTAAAACCATTCAGCCGAAAAAAAAAAAAAAAGACAAAGTGTGAAGCAGAGACTGATGGAAAGGCCATCCAGAGATTGCCCCACTTGGGGCTCCATCCCATATATAGTTGCAACACCTGGATCCTACTGTAGATGCTGCGAAGTGCTTGCTGAGAGGAGCCTGATATGTCTGTATCCTGAAAGGATCTCAAAGATCCTGACAAATATAGAGGTGGATTCTTGCAGCCAACCATTGGTCTTAGCATGGGGTCCCATATGGAGCAGTAGGAGAAGAGAATGAAGGAGTTGAGGGTTTTTGTAGCCCTATGAAGAGAGCAGTACTGTCAACTGGCCAGACCCATGGAGCTCCTAGGAACTGGCACACCAAACAAATGGAGGGACCCATGGTTCCAGCCACATATATGGCAGAGGATGACCTTGTTAGACATCAGTGGGAAGAATGACCCTTGGACCTGATGGTGTTCGATGCCCCAGGGTAGGAGAATGCCAGGGCTGGAAGGTGGGAGTCTGTGGATGGGTGTAGGAGCATTCTCACAGAAGCAAGGGAAGGGGAGTGGGGTAGAGGCTTTCCAGAAGGGAGACCTGGAAATGGGATAATATTTGAAATGTAAATGTAAATAAAGAATATATCCAACAAAAGGAAAAAAATTAACATATTTGCTCTTGTTGGTGATTATTTGTCTAAATTTTACTATGTAGTTAATTCAGTTTATCGAAGTAGAAATATCATAGTCTAAAAAACCCTTATATTTATCTTAAAAGGAATATATAAAGTTTCTCTCATATCTCTGAAAAGTACAGCAAATGACCATGTGATTGACAATCATGACCTCTTATATAATTAAAATTAATCTAATAAAGCTAAGTATGTATCATACCCTTTAAATAATAAAAAAGTAACTATGTTAATAATGACATTCCCTTTTATTATAAGAATTACATGAATCTTTCTGATGCCTAAATTATACTTTTTGTTAATTTGACAGGGTATAGACTCACCTAGGACATGAGAATGAACCTGTTCTTATTTCCTAGATGAATTCAGCATCCCTGGAAGAAAATCTGTGAGAGTTTATCTAATTAAGTCAATTTAAATAGGAAGGCACACCCTAAACGCAGTGCCACTATTTCTTCAGGTGAAATCTAGAATAGCATAAAAACAAAGATTAACTGAGCACTAACATTAGTCTGACATGACTTCTTTGCCATGAATGACTATAACCTGAAAGGGTGAACCAAAATAAACTCCCTTTCATAACCCCTTTGCTTAGAGTATTTCATCAGAGTAACCACACAAATAACTGATACTTACTTTTTATATTTAATCCTTTGAAAGAATTTTGTAGGGGTTTAGCAAGAGATAATACAGATATTTTTATTTGGGTCTTTCAATATATTTTTATCTCATTCATTTTACTGTGTTTTGAGCAATTCTGTCAGCTAGTTGCAATTTGAAGATGCACTATTTTAAAGGTCTGAAACTGACTGCAATCATTAATGTTAGAGATCATATTTTGATGGTAACTATAAACATCAATCAAAGAAAACTGTAGTATGCAACATTCAAACTTAATTCAGCTGGCGATCAGTAAACCCTAAGAAAAATCAATTTTTGAAAGAGATAATTATTTTCAGAACACTAAAAAAAAAAAAAAAAAAAAACTTCATTTGTAGTTAAGTGAGTTAAACAAATATTTTTCTTGAAAACCAGATTTAATTATCCAATTGCTTCCATGATCTCATTTCTTACTGATAAAATGAGAAGAAACTAAACAAAAACTGCATTATCTAACATCTGTTGATAAGACCAAGGAGATAGATTATGTGATGGTATTCGATGGTGATCTTTAGAGAGAACTCAAAAAGAGTGAACCTGTGTCTCACTCTTATTTTAGGTTCCTATAAAATATGTGACCACACCAATTTTATAAGCCCAAGCAAAAACAAACATAATTATGCTACATAGTAAGAAGAAGAGTTTGATTCTGCATCATAATAACTTAAAGGCATTTCATAGGCATACTCACAACAATATATACAATATAAAGACTGAGAATGATTTCTAGGTAAGTATTAAAATTGAAGTTACAATTAATAAGTTATATCTTTAGTTCTTTGCTTAAGTTTCTCATTTGACCTTAGTTTTATTTTCTGTTTTATAAAATAATATTAATTTTATAAAAATGCACTAAATCTGTTCATAGTAACACTTAAGATATCAAATAATTATTATAATGCAAAGTACTACTACTATGATGAGGAATGCTGGGCTGTTGTGACAATCCATAAGAAATCTAGAGGTGGAGATATGGGACTCTAGGGGAAGCTGTCAACCAGACTAGTGGAGAGAACCCCACGCTCATGGATTGGCAGAATTAACAGAGTAAAAATGGCCATCCTACCAAAGGCAATCTACAGATTCAATGCAATCTCTATCAAAATCCCAACACAATTCTTCCAAGATATGGAAAGAGCAGTTCTCAAATTCGTCTGGAAAGGCAAAAAACCAAGAATAGCAAAAACAGTTCTTAACAATAAAAGGACAGCTTGGGGAACCACCATCCCTGACCTCAAGCTTCACTACAGAGCAATAGTGATAAAAACTGCATAGTACTGGTACAGAGACAGACATGTTGATCAATAGAATAGAGCTCTGGAAGGTGTAAATACCTTAATCACGTTTTTCCAAAAACATAAAGACAAAACCTTTTCCCCAAATCTGCATATCCTTCAGCCAGTAACCATGAAAACCTGTAGGTTGCCATCTGTCCCAGAGGAATAAAACAACCATATATTCAAAAAAATCACACACATTTTAGGCTATTTAGACCTTTCTAATTTGTCATATCAGGCTATTAACCCAAATTTCCCATGGAGTACATGTTACAGAAGATAAGTCTCCTGCAGACTTTATTATACCACCTTTGAAATAATTGATTCACACTTCTATCTATACCTGATTATAAGAGGCAGTTTGTCAAACCAGGATTTAATCCCAATATTCCTGTGGAATCCATGTTAGAAAGAAAATGAGTATCCTATAAGACTTATTGGAGCAAAATATCTTTCTACCATCTTTAAAGCAATTAATTCAAATGTTCACTAATATCTGCCTATAGGAATTAGACAGTTTTTAATTGATAAGCTCTCTGCCTAGAGCAACCATTCTGTTATACCACTTATCTGTTGTGCTCTCTACCTGGAGCCACAGACCTTTATTTAATTAATGTGCAATTAGCACTGCTCTATCTACTTGGAGTCTGACTAATATTCCTTACCTAGTTCCAAACCACAAGTGAAATTTCCCATCTTTAAGTATCATACGGTTATATTCTCTTTTTATATCAATGAATTACCTGGTCCAGAGCCCTTTGTACCTTTGTTTCCGGATTCTTTATTCACAGGGAGGAGCTGAGTATAGAAAGACATGTGTTGTCTGTGTCCCTGTTTGGGGGTGGGTGAGGCAGGGTAGGGAGCTAAGGATATGGGGAAGTGAACACAGAAAGACGCTCTGTGTGGCTCTTGGGCATATATGTCTCTCTGCCATTCTCTGTGAGCCCCTTAAACCTAGTCAACTTTGAATCCACAGTGCTTCAACCTATATCACAGCCCAAGCCCTATTCAGGGGTTTTGGCCAGTGAACTTTTATCTCAGGTTAGTTGAGTTCAAATAAATACTTTGGGTACCAATTTCTTGGGGTAAATCCCCAGCCAAATTAAGCCCAATTAATGAAAACACAACTCAATTAATATAAATACATGTTGTGTGCCTAGATTGGGCATATCTACCACTACAGTACAATCTTCCCCATATTAGAGACCTCTTATAACTTGCAGTTTCTCCAGGCCAGGTGCTTTTGTTCTACTTTCTTTCTTCCTTCTCCTCTGTTATTCTCTCTCTTTCTTTCTTGCCCAAAACCTTCAGCTCCACCTTCCACTCTTTCGCTGCCCAATCACCGGTTCTAGTCTTTATTTATAAATTAACGTGGGAAGAAGGTCTACAGGAAACCACCTGAGTGCTGACTCATTCCTTTTTCACAACCCCTCACTGGAGAAGAGAATTAACATCAAATACAATTAGCTCCAGGGCTAGCCCCAACACAATACCATATCAAGTTCCACTCTCACTCACACAACCTCCATCCATTTTTCACTCTCAGGTCCCTGCTTCCCTCCCCACTTGTGATTGCTTTCTTCTTCCTCCAAAGTGTGAGTGAGGTGTCCTCACTTGGGCCCTTCAGCTTGTTGACCTTTGCGGGTTCTGTGGACTGTATCTTGGATGTTCTGTACTTTTTGGGAGGGGGGATAATATGCACTTATTGGTGAGCACATATCATGCATGTCCTTTTGTGTCTGAGTTACCTAACTCAGGAAGTTGATTTCTAGTTCCATCCATTTGCCAGCGAAACTCAGGGTGTCCTCCTTCTTAATAGCTGTGTACAGAGAGTATTACATTTTGTAAATGAACCAAATTTCTGTATCCATTCTTCTGCCATAGGACATCTGGGTTGTTTGCAGCTTCTGGCTATCACAAACAAGGCCACTGTGAACACAATGGAACTATGAAACCTCTGTGGCAGGGTGGGGCATCTTTTGGATATATACCCAAGAGTGGTATTGCTGGGTCTTCAAGTAGATCTAGCTCCAATTTTCTGAGGAACCTCCAGATTGATTTCCAGAGTGGTTTTATCAGCAAAGGAGGAGCGTTCCTCTTTTTCCACATTCTTGCCAACAAGTGTTGTCACCTGAGGTTTTGACCTTAGACATTCTGATTGGTGTAAGGTGGAATCTCAGGGTCATTTTGATTTGTATTTCTATGATAACTTAGGACTTTGAATATTTCTTTAGGTGCTTCTCCACCATTCTAGATTCTTCTGCTGTAATTCTCTGTTTAGTTCTATACCCCATTTTTTGATTAGGTTGTTTGGCTTTTTAGTGGTTAGCTTCTTGAGTTCTTCATGGTACCTTCTCCAAAATAAACCATATAATTTATCACAAAACAACCCTCAACCAATACAAGAAGATTGAAATAATCCCATGCATCCTGTCAGATCACCATGGCCCAATCCTTGTCTTCAATAACAGCACAAACAAGATACATCCCACATACATGTGGAAACTGAACAACTCTATTCAGTGATAAATTGGTCACAGAAGAAATAAAGAAAGAAATTAAAGACTTCCTGAAATTTAATGAAAATGGTGACACATAGTATCCATCCATTCTTTTTTTAAATTTATTTATTTTTATTACATATTTTCCTCAATTACATTTCCAATGCTATCCAAAAAGTCCCCCATACCCTCCCCCCCACTTCCCTACCCACTCATTCCCATTTTTTTTGGCCCTGGCGTTCCCCTGTACTGGGGCATATACAGTTTGCGTGTCCAATGAGCCCCTCTTTCCAGTGATGGCCAACTAGGCCATCTTTTGATACATATGCAGCTAGAGTCCAGAGCTCCGGGGTACTGGTTAGTTCATAATGTTGTTCCACCTATAGGGTTGCAGATCCCTTTAGCTCCTTGGGTACTTTCTCTAGTTCCTCCACTGGGAGCCCTGTGATCCATCCAATAGCTGACTGTGAGCATCCACTTCTGTGTTTGCTAGGCCCCAGCATAGTCTCACAAGAGACAGCTATATCTGGGTCCTTTCAGCAAAATCTTGCTAGTGTATGCAATGGTGTCAGCGTTTGGAAGCTGATTATGGGGTGGATCCCTGGATATGGCAGTCTCTACATGGTCCATCCTTTCGTCTCAGCTCCAAACTTTGTCTCTGTAACTCCTTCCATGGGTGTTTTGTTCCCAATTCTAAGGAGGGGCATAGTGTCCACACTTCATTCTTCTTGAGTTTCATGTGTTTAGCAAATTGTATCTTATATCTTGGGTATCCTAGGTTTTGGGCTAATATCCACTTATCAGTGAGTACATATTGTGTGAGTTCCTTTGTGAATGTGTTACCTCACTCAGGATGATGCCCTCCAGGTCCATCCATTTGGCTAGGAATTTCATAAATTCATTCTTTTTAATAGCTGAGTAGTACTCCATTGTGTAAATGTACCACATTTTCTGTATCCATTCCTCTGTTGAGGGGCATCTGGGTTCTTTCCAGCTTCTGGCTATTCTTATGGGACACAATGAAAGCAGTGCTAAGAGTAAAGTTCATAGCACTAAGCACCCTGGTAAAGAAACTGGAGCAATCTTAAAATAACAACTTGACAGTACACCTGAGAGCTCTAGAACAAAAAAAGCAAACTCACCCAAGAGGAGTAGACAGCTGGAAATTGTCAAACTCAGGCCTAAATCCAACCAAATAGAAACAAAGAACAATAAAAACATTCAACAAAACCAAAAGCAGGTTCTTTGATAGAATCAACAAGATAGATAAACCACTTACTAAACTAACTAAAGGGCTCAAAGGCAGTATCCAAAATAACAAAATCAGAAATGAAAAGGGAGGCATAACAACAGAAATTGAAGAAATTTAAAAAAAAAATCATTAGATCCTACTATAAAAGCTTATACTCAACAAAACTGGAAAAACCAGATGAAATGAATGGTTTTCTAGACAGATACCACATACCAAAGTTAAATCAAGAGGAGATAAACTATTTAAACAGGCCCATATCACACAAGGAAATAGAAGAAATCATTAAAAACCTACCAACCAATAAAAAGCCCAGGGCCAGATGGATTTAGTGCAGATTTCTACAAGACCTTCAAAGAAGACCTGATACCAATATTCCTCAAAATATTCCATATAATAGAAACAGAAGGAACACTACCTAACTCATTCTGTGAAGCCACGATTACTCTGATACCTAAACCACACAAGGATCCAACAAACAAAAGAGAACTTCAGATTAATCTCGCTTATAAATATCGATGCAAATATACTCAATAAGTCTCACCAAATGAAACCAAGAACACATCAAAACGATCATTCATCATGATCAAGTAGGCTTCATTCCAGGGATGCAAGGTTGGTTCATTATATGAAAATCCATTATTGTAATTGAGTATATTAAAAAACTCAAAAAATTTACATGATCTTCTCTTAGATGCAGAAATACAACACTACTTCATATTAAAAGTATTGGAGAGATCAGAAATTCAAGGCCCATACCTACACATGATAAAAGCAATTTAGTGCAAGCCAACAGCCAATATCAAATTGAATGGAAACATAGATGAAGCGATCCCACTAAAATTGCGGACAAAACATGGATACCCACTCTCACCATAACTATTCAATATAGTACCGGAAGTGTTAGCTAGAACAATAAGACAACAAAAAGAGATCAAGGGGATAAAAATTGGTAAAGAAGAAATCAATGTATCACAATTTGTAGATGATATAGTATACATAAGGGACCCCAAAAATTCTACCAGAGAACTTCTCCAGCTCATGAAAAGCTTCACCAAAGTGGCTAGATATAAAATTATATCAAATAAATCAGTAGCCTTCATTTATACAAATGATAATCAGGCTGGGAAAGAAATTAGGGAAACAACTCTCTCACAATAGCCACAAATAATATAAAGTAACTTGTTTTAACTCTAACCAAACAAGTGAAAGTCCTGTATGACAATAACTTCAAAACTCTGCAGAAAAAAATTGAAGAAGAGTTCAGAAAATGGGGAGATTTTCCATGCTCATGGATTGGCAGAATAAACAGTAAAAATGGCCAACCTACCAAAGGCAATCTACAGATTCAATGCAATCCCCATCAAAATCCCAACATAATTCTTCACTCTTGTGGAAAGAGCAATTCTCAAATTTATCTGGAAAGCCAAAAAATCCAGAATAGTAGAAACATTTCTTAAAAACAAAAGAACAGGTGGGGGAATCACCATATATTATATAAAATATTCTTTATACAATTCCCCCTTTTATTCTAATAAAAGTTTCTTTTATTTGAAATATAAAGTGAACATAATTATAGTTTTTATGAAATTATTATGAACTTTATCAATTATACATATTACAATGTCTGGTCTATAACATTTGGAACCTTTAGAAAGTATTCTTTTATCTATCCTATTTTTGTATGTTCAAAGTTTTGAAAGGAGCAAAGCAACACATAGTTCTATAAAGACATGTATATGGAATATATATACATAGTGCACAGAAAAATTAAGAATAATTTTCTGCTCTTTCTTTGGGCAAAGCAACTGCATTTCTTTAGAAGTTAGTTTGAGCATATGACCAAATTGCGATATAAATCTCCATTCGTGCCATATAAAAGAATACAACAAAACATTAGGAGAATCCTGTACCCAATAAGATTCATTGACCATGCAAGCTGAGGTCCGTTCTAGCTGGATACCTTTTCTTGACTCATTCTGCTGCAAAGCTGTGCCTAACTGGAGGAGTCGGCAAAACCATCACATGCTTGTTTGGTCTTCTTGTTTTTCTCTTGTCTGCAGCCACATTCTTCAGGGTATTTTCATCTGTCAATTCTGGTCTTTATTATTTTCAAAGGAATCCCAAATCTCGTTTTCTTTCCTATTAACACAAACCTAAATCCTCTCTCCCAGTATAACATGCCTTTGGTCCAGTAGATTGAAGTCATTAAAAGTATAGACAGATTCAATTTAGCAGCCTCCTTTCTATTTAGGTCTGCTCTATTTTGAACACTCTCAAAGAGGAACCATCTTAACGATGGAGCTTATTTTAATTTGATCATTTAAAACAATTAAAATAATTTAAAGCAATTTATTGTTATTATTATTATTACTAATTTATTGAGACAGAGTTTCTCTGTGTAGCCTGGGTTGACTTAAATTTGCTTTGTAGATTAGGTTGTCCTCGAATTCCCAGGAAACCTATCTGTTTTGCCTTCTTGTCTCATGCATTGAGATCAAAGGTATGAATTTAATTACTTAGCATTTATGCACCCACAAAAATATCTATGTCAATTTTTTTTATTTCTTTCTCACTTCCATGGAGATTATTATCTATGTGGATTTATTTATCTTAACTCTTGCTTTCTTAATTTCATATCCTCTCTGTATTCAACTTCATTCAAGTACTCTTTCATTTAGTTTTATAAGCACATATCAAAGTAAGATTTCATCCGGTTTTCGGTTTTGCCTTGGGTTTATGTGTCATGTACTAGGGTGAGCTGTAACCACTTCTCCCATGGGAGCCCATATTTAAAGAAACTAGTTGCTCAGAGTAGCAATGACACTAGCTTATTGTGGGTAGCAAGGTCCCAGTCTATGCCATTTTGTATTAGACCATTTTCTGTCAGTGTATCCAGTTGGATGCTATGATATCATATTACATTTTGACCATTACTTAAACAGAAATACTCTTTCTTACAGTCTCACTTCTATAGAGATGAAAACTACTAAGCAAGATACGAAAAAAGGAAAGAAATCAATAGTCTTTTCCCAGCTGTGATACCTATGCATCACAACAATGATTAAAATGTCAAAGCTGTTCATAACAGTGCAATAGTGTCAGTCATGTCTTGGCAATAAGCAAAAGCTATCAAATCAGAGTTATGGCTCATTCAACATAAATGCTTTTGGAAACCTTGCACTAAGTGAACTAGTCAACCACCAAGGCCTAGAAAAGCCCTGGATCTTAGAAGAAAACCTACTACCACCACGTTAATGGACCAGGATATCATTCTTAATATTATGTCCAAAGATAAGTGTGTTTCTAACACCAGATCAAAGAAGCTTTTCTTTAGGTAAAATGAAAACCACAAGTGGGCAAGAAAAACACAACTGGAACCCCAATTACTACATTTATATAACTTATGTTTAAGGACAGATGATTTCACTATTTAAATGTGTGTAATAAATGAATGAACAATTCTATGATTTTAATAGAACCTAGGCAGAAAATGTAATTTACTAAAATTTTGTTACTTATCAACTTCCAGATAATACTCATCAGATGACAGAAGAGGGCCTCTGATTTGTAGATAGTTTGTCCCATAAGATTTCCAATGCACATAAAAGTGATGAGATTATGTTCACCCTGAAAAGATTTTTTTCCTTGCCACTATGCCTTTCTTATTTTCTATAAGGCTTACTATTTCCTACAATATTGTACAGTTTTCTCATTTATGGAATATACTTTTTATTTTTGCCTTCTCCCTTCATTTTAACTTGTGAGGAGCCGCCCTCACATTTGCCATTATAAGATGGCACTGACAGCTGTGTTCTAAGTGGTAAACATAGTCTGCACACGTGCAGGGGCAGTTTTCCCGCCATGTGTTCTGCCTTTCCCGTGATGACAACTGGGCCGATGGGCTGCAGCCAATCAGGGAGTAACAAGTCCTAGGCGGAGGATAATTCTCCTTAAAAGGGACGGGGTTTTGCCATTCTTTTTCTCTCTCTCTTGCTCCTGAAGATGTAAGCAATAAAGTTTTTGCCGCAGAAGATTCTGGTTTGCTGTGTTCTTCCTGGCCGGTTGCGTGAACGCGTTTAAGATTAACTCAAGAGTATAAACCTCTCAAGAGATCACAATTTTCTTCATGAATGGGAAAATAACTAAGCACACATCAACTCTCTAAAGATTTTTATAATGGTCAAATATCAGAAGTTAGAAATTAATAGAAATTGTATGCTATATAAAAGGTTCAAATTACATTCCCCAGATGCATTTGTCTTATGAGCAAATGTTGCCATTTACATTATATTAGAAAGAGAAATAAGCATTTCCTACAGGTTAGTGGCAGTTTACTTCATTTTAATACTTTATAGATTATGAACATCTACCACTTTCTATATATAGAATATAGAATCTTGAATATAGTCACTAAGTTAATTTATTATTTCTCTTTCATTTAAAAATGCTTTCTAATTTTACACCTCCAAAATTCTCTGATCACTAATTCACCTATTTAAACATAAAGCATTATGTTTGCTGTTGCTTAAATCTCTTCACAGCTTGGATTTGGCATGTATACCTCATTGCAAGATGACTTTTCACTTTTCAATCTCTTCTCAATTACTACAAACATAGCCTGTAAAAATAAAACATCTCAAAATTGTACTGGTTCTTATGAACTGCCTTTGCAATGATATCCATCTGAATTATCTGTACATTATACATATATACATATACACATATACATGTATACATATATACATATATACCATGTGAAGCCCTTTCTCTTATCAAGAGCTAAAACTGGAGCTCTTTGAAACTTCTCGAAAAGTGCTGTGGCAACAAGGGTGAGGGATCAGGATTTTATAAGGAAAAAAATAAGATAATTCCATTCTAAATGCAGTATTTATTTATGTTTTTTTTTTCCTATGTGAGGACTGGGGTGATGGAGAGAATAAGGCAGTCCACTCCACTATGTAGCATAAAACAAGTAGAGTTCTGGGAACATTGGAGGGTCACAGAGGCAAAGAACTGGAACAGTTTGCTATTGAACTAGATGGATTTGAAGAGTTTAATAGATACTGAAGGGGAGATAAACAAAGGAAAGGGAGATAAGGGAAAATCAAGCTACATTCAGTAGCCTCCTAAAAGGTTTGTACACAAATTGTACTTTTGGAAAATTTAGTAGTGGGCTGATAAAGGTGATGATAGTGTATAAAAAAAAATCACAATGATAATAGGAAATAAATTGAAAAACTTTTCCAGGTATCTTATAGACAAAACTCCTAAGAAGAAATTGCAATGATGTCCATTTGAATCAACTGTACATGCATACATACTTATATAAATATATTCATATATACATATATACACATATACACATATACATGTATACCTATATACATATATACCTACATACCTACATACATATATACATACTTATGTACAACCATCAGTCAAAATCCATGAAACTCAGTTGTTATTAAAATATGGGTATTCTTATCTAACTTGCTTGCCTCTCAGATGATGCTACATTTCTTTATGAAAGATAAAAGTATTTATGGTGCAGTGATGAAAAGCTCACTTCTAAGCCAATGCCATTGAAACAGCCTACTGACTAGACAAACCAGTCATGGATTTGAAGCATTTCTGAAAATTTGTTCAAGAGGAGAAGAAAGTGAAGTATTACAAAGCAATGAGGTTATTACAGTAGACAAGAGTAACTTTGATATTGACAAATATAACAGGAAGAATTTGATCTGCCAAATAATTGTGCATGGATTCTCTGGGACAGAGAACAAAAACAGCAGGTGTAAATCATGAAGCCCTGAAAAGATGGAATGAAAGGTGAGGAAATATTGAGATAAAGTAGAAAGTTAGAATACACAAAGCAGGTAGAGAGGGAGAGAGAGAACAGTGAAAATGTGAAGATGAAGAAAGAAATGAAATAAGGGAAAGGGTGAGGAGGAGAGGGAAAAAATACTAAAACAAAATTTGGTAAGAGGAAATGGAGTTTATCATTATTATGCTTCCTGGCCCATTTGCAGTCTTCTTATATCACACAACCTTTGCACATACGCATTCATACACAAAGAGCATTTGATTTGTTCTCAGTGCTTTACTCCCACTTATTACTACTCTTCCTAGGTTTCTGGGTTTCACGTTCTCAGCCCAAGGAGTTCTTAAAAGACACACTTCTATACTAATCTGAAGGTTTGTCTTTTTGTTTCATTGTAAGCTTTAAATTTAGTATTTTATTATAGAAATTACACTTTTACTGTGATTTTGGTAAAAGAAAATAAGACAAGCAGTATTGACTTAATTCACACAAGTCATTAACTATTGAAATTATTAAAGAATAAATGAAATCCCTAACTGAAAGAAAAGAACTACACTTTGAAGCACATTTTCTATTCCCTAACAAATGGAACATTTCCTCCTAATTCTCCTGTTCCCGCTCCTCCTCCTCCCCCTCTTCCCTAGTTCTCCTCTCTCCATCCATATTTCTCTATGGCTGATAGATTTAGAAGTTGTTATTTTTAATAAATATTCCATAGAAATTATTTTGTGTGACTATGTCAGAATGAAAGAAAGAGATTTAATTGAGAATATTGTCCTGTTCCCCACTTCTAACACTTTATACTCTGTGAATATCACAAAATTATTGCTGGTAATATTAGGACTTTGAACAGCAATTTAAATTTTGATATGTTCCACTTGGTGTGATGATGTCTCTAAAAGACTTAAAGAAAG
>QGOO02000133.1:36435-72007 GCA_003336285.2 Mus spicilegus | reverse complement strand
CACACACACACACACACACACACACACACACACACACACACACACACACAACTAAAGCACATACCATTTTATTTCAGCACAAATAGGTCAGTGCACAGCTATAAATAGCCTCCATCTTCCTTTCAGAAGTTTGCCCTCATAGTTGACCAGCGCCACTGGGTCAAGTCTGAAGCTAGTCTCATGACACATCTTGGGTTTCAGATGATTCAAACAGAGGCAATCAATAAAGTTGTAATGAAAGTTGAATGAAAGGGCACTTGGCACATCCTATATAATTGATTTTAAAACTGATTTAAAACTGTGTTCTGTGCTTTTGAATTTTGAAAACATAAAGCCATAAACAAAAGTGTTCCATTAACACAAACCATTTTAATTGGCAGTATATTTTCCTGCCACACAACGCTGATTATTTTGTCACTGCTATGACATAGGAAAGAGTAGAAGAGAATTTATTATCATAGGTCTAGGGAGTAATAGAGAAAAATAAATAGAGACATGGTCTCCACAATAAAACCAGTGGCTTCCTGTACTGGCTAGTTTTGTGTCAACTTGACACAGCTGGGGTTATCACAGAGAAAGGAGCTTCAATTGAGGAAATGCCTCCATGAGATCCAACTGTAAGGCATTTTCTCAATTAGTGATCAAGGGGGAAAGGCCCCTTGTGGGTGGGACCATCTCTGGGCTGGTAGTCTTGGGTTCTATAAGAGAGCAGGCTGAGCAAGCCAGGGGAGGCAAGCCAGTAAAGAACATCCCTCCATGGCCTCTGCATCAGCTCCTGCTTCCTGACCTGCTTGAGTTCCAGTCCTGGCTTCCTTGGTGATGAACAGCAGTATGGAAGTGTAAGCCAAATAAACCCTTTCCTCCCCAACTTGCTTCTTGGTCATGATGTTTGTGCAGGAATAGAAACCCTGACTAAGACACTTCCCAAGACACAAAAATAGCTTACATTATTATCAATTTCCCATGTGTAAGAAGACATTCCTAGAAACTAATGGCTAAGTAATTTTGAAAATCAGGGAGGTGACAGAAAAAAAAAAACACAGGTGTCTATATCATTTCAATTCTTTTGTTAATTTAGTTCAACATTATTATAAAAGGCAGCTCATGTAAGTAAAAGTTAATGATGAAATTGTATGAGGGTCAGAAACAGAACATCTTAGTTCTTCATTTGAATTGTACCCCACAGAATTAATTTATATCCTTGTTTCTTTATTAGAAAATAATTAAGAAGGTGCTACTGTATTTTCTTTTTTTTTAAATTAGGTATTTTCTTCATTTACATTTCCAATGCTATCCCAAAATGCCCCACTCCCTCACCACCCCCACTCCCACTTCTTGGCCCTGGTGTTCCCCTGTACTAAGGCATATAAAGTTTGAACGATCAATGAGCCTCTCTTTCCACTGATGGCCGACTAGGCCATCTTCTGATACATATCAAGCTAGAGACACGAGCTTCGGCGGGTACTGGTTAGTGCATATTGTTGTTCCAACTATAGGGTTGCGGATCCCTTTAGCTCCTTGGGTACTTTCTCTAGCTCCTACATTGGGGGCTCTGTGATTCATCCAATAGCTGACTATGAGCATCCACTTCTGTGTTTGCTAGACCCCGGCATAGTCTCACAAGAGATAGCTACATCAGGGTCCTTTCAGCAAAATCTTGCTAGTGTATGCAATGGTGTCAGTGTTTGGAGGCTAATTATGGGATGGATCCCTGGATATGGCAGTCTCTAGATGGTCCATCCTTTTGTCTCAGCTCCAAACTTTGTCTCTGTAATTCCTTCCATGGGTGTTTTCTTCCCAATTCTAAGAAGGGGCAAAGTGTTCACACTTTGGTCTTCGTTCTTCTTCAGTTTCATGTGTTTCGCAAATTGTACTTTATATCTTGGGTATCCTAAATTTCTGGGCTAATATCCACTTATCAGTGAGTATATATCATGTGAGTTCTATTGTTATTGGGTTACCTCACTCAGGATGATGCCCTCCAGATCCATCCATTTGCCTAGGAATTTCATAAATTCATTCATTTTAATAGTTGAGTAGTACTCCATTGTGTAAATGTACCACATTTTCTGTATCTGTTCCTCTGCTATTGTATTTTCAAATGCTTTAAAATCAGTAGTCAGCATTTAATATTTTCATTTGGACCTTTTGCAACATTATAGTTTCATTTCTGTTACAGTATAAATGATAACATTTTTCATTTTTTCAGAATCATCATAGCATCTTTTAAGACCGATGTCATTTCACAGCATAGCAATGTCTCT
Organism: Mus spicilegus; assembly: GCA_003336285.2. NCBI lineage: Eukaryota > Metazoa > Chordata > Mammalia > Rodentia > Muridae > Mus > Mus spicilegus. The sequence continues at coordinate 69,743 of QGOO02000133.1, read as the reverse complement.
GAAATCAAAGTTTTCAAAATTATGGAGAATTTATGAGGAGGATGATATGAATCGCAGGGATGTGAGCGAAGCTGGGGAGAATAATCAGAGTGCATCACATACATACATGAAATGCTAAAAGAACAAGTTCAACAACAAAATGCTACGATTTTAAAATATAGATTTACATTCCTTTTTATAATATTTTATTTACAAAATCATTTACAGTTGACTATGTAGTATTAGATAATCAATTAGTGTGCTCTTTTCTGCAAAAGACAATTTTACTCTAAGAATTCCTTACTTCTTATAGTCCTTTGTCCCATAGTACTTTGTGAAGAATTGAGGCACTATGGTATTTTTCACATTCCTTTGGCACAACTATTTTGGTTGTGATAGTTCAACTCGTCTTTAGAAAGCCAAGTTGGTCTCCTTGTACTAAGGTCAAATCTAAGTGGATCAAGGAACTCCACATAAAACCAGAGACACTGAAACTTATAGAGGAGAAAGTGGGGAAAAGCCTCGAAGATATTGGCACAGGAGAAAAATTCCTGAATAGAACAGCAATGGCTTGTGCTGTAAGATTGAGAATTGACAAATGGGACCTCATGAAACTACAAAGCTTCTGTAAGGCAAAAGACACTGTCAATAAGACAAAAAGGCCACCAACAGATTGGGAAAGGATCTTTGCCTATCCTAAATCAGATAGAGGACTAATATCCAATATATAAAAAGAACTCAAGAAGGTGGACTCCAGAAAATCAAATAACCCCAATTAAAAATGGGGCTCAGAGCTAAACAAAGAATTCTCACCTGAAGAATACCGAATGGCTGAGAAACACCTGAAAAAAATGTTCAGCATCCTTAATCATCAGGGAAATGCAAATCAAAACAACCCTGAGATTCCATCTCACACCAGTCAGAATGGCTAAGATCAAAAATTCGTGTGACAGCAGATGCTGGCAAGGATGTGGAGAAAGAGGAATACTCTTCCATTGTTGGTGGGATTGCAAGCTTGTACAACCACTCTGGAAATCAGTCTGGCGGTTTCTCAGGAAATTGGACATGGTACTACCTGAGGATCCCGCAATACCTCTCCTGGGCATATATCCAAAAGATGTTCCAACTAGTAAGAAAGAAACATGCTCCACTATGTTCATCGCAGCCTTATTTATACTAGCCAGAAGCTGGAAAGAACTCAGATGCCCCTCAACAGAGGAATGGATAAAAAAAAAATGTGGTACATTTACACAATGGAGTACTACTCAGCTATTAAAAAGAATGAATTCATGAAATTCTTAGGCAAATGGTTGGACCTGCAGGGCATTATCCTGAGTGAGATAACCCAATCACAAAAGAACTCAAATGATATGTACTCACTGATAATTGGATATTAGCCCAGAAACTTAGAATACCCAAGATATAAGTTACAATTTGCAAAACACATGAAACTGAAGAAGAACGAAGACCAAAGTGTGGACACTTTGCCCCTTTTTAGAATTGGGAACAAAACACCCATTGAAGGAGTTACATAGACAAAGTTTGGAGCTGAGACAAAAGGATGGACCATCTAGAGACTGCCATATCCAGGGATCCATCCCATAATCAGCCTCCAAACGCTGACACCATTGCACACACTAGCAATCGTTGGCTGAAAGGACCCTGATATAGCTGTCTCTTGTAAGATTATGCTGGGGCCTAGCAAACACAGAAGTGGATGCTCACAGTCAGCTATTGGATGGATCACAGGGTCCCAAATGGAGGAGCTAGAGAAAGTACCCAAGGAGCTAAAGGGATCTGCAACCCTATAGGTGGAACAACATTATGAACTAACCAGTACCCCGGAGCTCGTGACTCTAGCTGCATATGTATCAAAAGATGACCTAGTCGGCCATCACTGGAAAGAGAGGCCCATTGGACTTGCAAACTTTATATGCCCCAGTACAGGGGAAAGCCAGGGCCAAAAAGGGGGAGTGGGGGGGTAGGGGGTGGGGGAAGGGTATGGGGGATTTTTGGGATAGCATTGGAATTTAAATGAGAATAATACCTAATTAAAAAAAAAATAGAAAGGCAAGTTGGTGAGGCTTGTGGCTTCTTTCCTGAAAACAGGCAGATAAGTAACATTGTACAGAATAAGCAGGTTACATTTAGAAGTATTAAATTGGGGGCATAGCATTTCAAATATCTGGGACAGAACTTAAAATATAATTATATAAAATACTCTGAACAGGTGAGGGAGCCATCTTGAGTCCTGGTTCCCTCAGAGACCAATCTGCACAGGTGAGCTTGCAGATTGTAGAAGTCACACAACTTCTAGGAAAGATCCTGTTTCAGGCTCCAGACATAAGGGCTCCTTCCCCACCAGAGGAGAGGTATCTGTCTGGGAGGACTCTGACCACCAGAGCAGGTGAAAAAGCCATGTTGTGTCCCATGTCTCTCAGAGATTAGTGTGTGCAGGTGAGCATGCAGACTGCAGAGGCAACATGTCTTCTGAGACAGGTTCTGTTTAGGGCCTTCATATTTAACCAAAAGGCAGGTCTGAACGCCATACCTCTGTGCACCTTCTCTGCAAGAGGAGAGCTTGCCTGCAGAGAGTACTCTGACCACTGAGGCTCAGGAGAGAGGTGGACTCTCAGGACTACTGACATAGGCTAACAGAATCACAGGAGGAACAAGCTCCAACCAGGGACAACTATAATAACTAACTCCAAAGATTACCAAATTGAGAAAGGCAAATGTAAGAATCTTACTAACAGAAACAAAGACCACTTGAGATCATCATAACCCAACACTCCCACCTCAGCCAATCCTGAATACCCCAACACACCGAAAAGCAAGACTCGGATTTAAAATCATATCTCAAGATGCTGGTAGAGGACATCAAGAAGGGCATTAATAACTCAAAGAAATATAGGAGAACAGTGCTAAAGAGGTAGGAGCCCTTAAATAGGAAACACAAAAATTTCTTAAAGAGCTACAGGAAAACACAAACACACAGGTGATGGAATTGAACAAAACCATCCAAGATCTTAAAATGGAAATAAAAACAATAAAGAAAACCCAAAGTGAGACAACTCAAGAAATAGAAACCATAGGAAAGAAATCAGGATTTAGATGCAAGCATCAGCAACAGAATACAAGAGATGGAGGAGAGAATCTCAGGTGCAGAAGATTCCATTGAGAACATGGGCACAACAATCAAAGAAAATGCAAAATGCAAAAAGATCCTAATTCAAAACATCCAGGAAATCCAGGACACAATGAGAAGACCAAACTTATTGATAATAGGAGTAGATGAGAATGAAGATTTTCAACTTAAAGGACCAGCAAATATCTTTAACAAAATTATAGAAGAAAACTTCCCAAACCTAAAGAAAGAGATGTCCATGAACATATAAGAAGCCTATAGAACTCCAAATAGACTGGACAAGAAAAGAAATTCCTCCAGACACATAATAATCAGAACAACAAAGGCACAAAATAAAGATAGGATATTAAAGGCAGTAAGGGGAAAAGGTCAAGTAACATATAAAGGTAGACCTGTTAGAATTACATCAGACTTCTCACCAGAGACTATGAAAGCCAGAAGATCCTTGACAGATGTTATGCAGACCCTAAGAGAACACAAAGGCCAGCCCAGGCTACTATACCCAGCCGAACTTTCAATCACCATAGATGGAGAAACCAAAGTATTCCATGACAACACCAAATTCACACACTATATTTCTAGGAATCCAGCCCTACTGTTGCGCGCGCTCAACAGGCCAGGAAGAACGACGCTGCTACAGGATCCTTCTGCACACGTTTATTCAGTCCTGATTCTTCTTGTTTATAACTCCCTCGAACCCTGGGCCTCTCACTCCTTTCATACTCTCTCTCATCCACGCACAGCAGGCCATGCCGCCTCACCAGGCACGCAGCTTCAGCTAATCAGGGCAGCAGGGGCAAATCTCCACCAAATTGGATTCACCTGTATCCTGGTACACCTGCGCAGCACTCAAGATGTTTGTGTCTTATATGAGGAAGTCAGGTGCAAGTCATATGACTTAGCTGCAGTCCCTGGCGCCTTTGGGACTGCCGCCACACCCGCTCCCCACACCCTACAAAGATAATAAAGGGAAAACACCAACACAAGGATGGAAACTACACCCTAGAAAAAGCAAGAAAGTAATCTTTCAACAAACCTAAAAGAAGACAGCCACAAGAACAGGATCCCAAATTTAACAACAAAAATAACAGGAAGCAACAATTACTTTTCTTTAATTTCTCTTAACATGAATGAACTCAATTCCCCAACAAAAAGATATAGACTAATAGACTGGCTATACAAACAGGACCCAACATTTTGCTGCTTACAGGAAACCCACCTCAGGGAAAAAGACAGACACTATCTCAGAAAGAGTGAAAGGCTGGAAAACAATTTTCCAAGCAAATAGTCTGAAGAAACAAGCTGGAGTAGCCATTCTAATATCGAATAAAATTGACTTCCAACCCAAAGTTATCAAACAAGACAAGGAGGGGCACTTGATACTCATTAAAGGTAAAATCTACCAAAATGAGCTCTCAATTCTGAATATCTATGCTCCAAATTCAAGGGCAGCCACACCATTAAAGAAACTTTTGTAAAGCTCAAAGCACACATTGCAGCTCACACAATAATAGTGGGAGCCTTCAAAACCCCACTCTTACCAATGGACAGATCCTGGAAAGAGAAACTAATCAGAGACACATGGACACTAACAGAAGTTATCAAAGAAATGGATTTAACAGATATCTACAGAACATTTTACCCTAAAACAAAAAATATACCTTATTCTCAGCACCACATGGTACCTCCTCCAGAAATGACCATATAATTGTTCAAAAAACAGGCCTCCACAGATACAAAAATATTGAAATTATCCCATGCATCCTATCTGATCACCACGGACTAAGGCTGATCTTCAATAACAACATAAATATTAGAAAGCCAATAATCATGTGGAAACTGAACAACACTCTATTTAATGATTCCTTGGTCAAGGATGAAATTAAGGAAGATATTAAAGACATTTTAGAGTTTATGAAAATGAATCCACAACATACCCAAACATATGGGACACAATGAAGGCAGTCCTAAGAGGAAAACTCAGCCCTTAGTGACTCCAAAAACAAACTAGATAGCACATACACTAGCAGCCTGACAGCACACCTAGAAGCTCTAGAACTAAAGGAAGCAAATTCACCCAAGTGGAGTAGATGGGAGGAAATAATCAAACTAAGGGCTGAAATCTACCAAGTGGAAACAAAAAGAACTATTCAAAGAATTAACCAAACCATGAGCTGGTTCTTTGAGAAAATCAACAAGATAGATAAACCCTTACCCAGACTAACTAGAGGGCACTGGGACAATATCCTAATTAATAAAATCAGAAATGAAAAAGGAGACATAACAACAGATCCTCAGGAAATCCAAAAGATCACCCAATCCTACTACAAAAGGCTATACTCAACAAAACTGGAATACCTGGATGAAATGGACAACTTCATAGACAGATACCAGGTACCAAAGTTAAATCAGGATCAGATTAATGATCTTAACAGTCCCATTTCTTCTAAAGAAGTAGAAGCAGTCATCAATAGTCTCCCAACCAAAAAAAGTCCAGGACCAGATGGGTTTAGTGTAGAGTTCTATTAGACCTTCAAAGAAGACGTAATTCCAACTCTCCTCAAACTATTCCACAAAATAGAAACAGAAGGTACCCTACCCAATTCATTCTATGAAGCCACAATTACTCTGATATCTAAACCACACAAAGATCCAAAACAGAAAGAGAACTTCAGACCAATTTTCCTTAAGAATATCAGTGCAAAAATACTCAATAAAATACTCACAAACTGAACCCAATAATACATCAAACAATCATCCATCATGACCAAGTAGGCTTCATCCAGGGATGCAGGGATGGTTTAATATACGTAAATCCATCAACATAATCTATTATTTAAACAAACTAAAAGACAAAAACCACATGATCTTCTTGTTAGATGCTGAAAAAGCATTTGACACAATCCAACACTCCTTCATGATAAAAGTCTTAGAAAGATCAGGAGTTTAAGGCCCATACCTAAACATAATAAAATCAATCTACAACAAACTAGTAGCCAACATCAAACTAAATGGATAGAAACTAGTAGCAATCCCACAAAAATCAGGGACTAGACAAGGCTGCCCACTTTCTCCCTACCTATTCAATATAGTAGTTGAAGTACTAGCCAGAGCAATTCGACAAAAACAACAACAAAAACAAAAACAAAAACAAAAAGAAAAAAGAAAGAAAAAAAGAAAAATAAAAAATGTGATCAAGGGGGATACAAATTGGAAAGTAAGAAGTAAAAATATCACTATTTGCAGATAATATGATTGTTGGGTCCAGCCTGCAGCTCTCATGTCTTGGTTTGAGCCTGGGATGCATCTTGGAACTGAAAGAAACGAGGGAATTTAGGAAGGTAGAGAGAGAAATGGAAATAAGACAATATTCTGATCAAGGTTCAACTTTATTGTAGGTGGACACACTTTATAAAGGAGAGGGGAGGCTCATTCCCAGTCATGCAAAGTTCCTTTGAAGTTGTCAGATCAGCCTTTTAGTAGGAACCAGCAAAAGTTCAGTGTTAACTCAGAAAGATCTTGGAGATGAGGCAGGTAGCAGGTAGTAGCATATCAAAGGAGAGGGATGAGAAGCAGCACAGCTGGTGGCTCTGCCTCAGTGGCAGATGGTCTGAGCCAGCCTTGCTAGGCTGAAAGGAGGTTACATATGATAGTATCTATAAGTGACCCCAAAAATTCCACCAGAGAACTCCTAAGCCTGATAAACAGCTTCAGTGTAGTAGCTGGATATAAAATTAACTCAAACAAGTCAATGTCCTTTCTCTACACAAAGGATAAATGGATTGAGAAAGAAATTAGGGAAAGAACACCCTTCACAATAGTCACAAATAATATAAAATACCTTGATGTGACTTTAACCAAGGAAGGGAAAGATCTGTATGATAAGAACTTCAAGTCTCTGAAGAAAGAAATTGAAGAAGATCTCAGAAGATGGAAAGATTTCCCATGCTCATGGATTGGCAGGATTAATAGAATAAAAATGGCTATCCTGCTGAAAGCAATCTACAGATTCAATGCAATCCCCATCAAAATTCAAACTCAATTCTTCACTGAGTTAGAAAGGACAATTTGAAAATTCATCTGGAATAATAAAAAACCTAGGGAAGCAAAAACTATTCTCAACAATAAAAGAACCTCTGGTGGAATCACCATTCCTGAACTCAAGGTATACTACAGAACAATTGTGATAAAAAATGCATGGTACTTGTACAGAGACAGACAGGTAGATCAACGGAATAGAGGTGAAGACCCAGAAATGAACCCCACGCACCTATGGTCACTTAATCTTTGACAAGGGAGCTAAAACCATCCAGTGGGAAAAAGACAGCATTTTCAACAAATAGTTCTGGCACAACTGGCAGTTATCATGTAGAAGAATGTGAATTGATCCATTCTTATCTCCCTGTACAAAGCTCAAGTCTAAGTGGATCAAAGACCTCCACATAAAACCAGAGACACTGAAAATAATAGAGGAGAAAGTAGGGAAAAGCCTCGAAGATATGGGCACAGAGGAAAAATTCCTAAACAGAACAGCAATGGCTTGTGCTGTAAGATTGAGAATTGACAAATGGGACCTCATAAAATTGGAACGCTTCTCTAAGGCAAAAGACACTGTCAATAAGACAAAAAGGCCACCAACAGATTGGGAAAGGTCTTTTACCAATCCTAGATCTGATAGAGGACTAATATCCTATATATACAAAGAGCTCAAGAAGCTGGATTCCAAAATTTCAAATAACCCCAATAATAATTTGGATACAGAACTGAACAAAGAATTCTCAACTAAAGAATACTGAATGGCTGATAAGCACCTGAAAAATTGTTCAACATCCTTAATTGTCAGGGAAATGCAAATCAAAACAACCTTGAGATTTTACCTCACACTAGTCAGAATGGCTAAGACCAAAAATTTAGGTGACAGCAGATGCTGGCAAGGATGTGGAGAAAGAGGAACACTCCTCCATTGCTGGTGGGATTGTAAGCGGGTACAACCACTCTGTAAGTCAGTCTAGTGGTTCCTCAGAAAATTGAACATAGTACTACCAGAATATTCAGCAATACCTCTCCTGGGGATATACCCAGAAGATGTTCCAGCTTGTAATAAGAACACATGTTCCACTATGTTCATAGCAGCCGTATTTATAATATCCAGAAGCTGGAAAGAACCCAGATTTCCCTCAAGGGAGGAATGGATACAGAAAATGTGATACATTTACACAATGGAGTACTACTAAGCTATTAAAAACAATTAATTTATGCAATTCTTGGACAAATGGATGTATCTGGAGGATATCATCCTTAGTGAGGTATCCCAATCACAAAAGAAGTCATTAGATATGTACTCATTGATAAGTAGTTATTTGCCCAGAAACTTAGAATCCCCAAGATCCAATTTGCAAAACACAAGAAAATCAAGAAGAATGAAGATCAATGTGTGGGTACTTCATTCCTCCTTTGAATAGGGAAGAAAATACCCATGAAAGGAGTTACAAAGACAAAGTTTTGAGCTAAGACGAAAGGATAGACTATCCAGAGACTACCCCACCCGGGGATCCAGTCCATAATCAGCCACCAAACACAGACACTATTGCATATGCCAGCAAGGTTTTGATGACAGGTCCCACTTTGAGGGCATGCCAGTGCCTGGCAAATACAGAAGTGGATGCTCACAGTCATCTATAGGGTGGAACACAGGGACCCCAATGTAGAAGCTAGAAAAAGCACCCAAGGAGCTGAAGGGGTCTGCAACCCTATAGGTGGAACAACAATATGAACTAACAAGTATCCCCAGAGCTCATGTCTCTAGCTGCATACGTAGCAGAAGATAGTCTAGTCGGCCATAACTGGGAAGAGAGGCCCATTGGTATTGCCTACTTTATATGCCCCAGTACAGGGTAATACCAGTGCCAAGAAGTGGGAGTGGTTAGATAAGGTAGCAGGGCACAGGGAGGGCATAGGGAACTTTTGGGATAGCATTTGAAATGTAAATAAAGAAAATATCTAATAAAAATCAAGTTAAAAAATAAAATACTATATACAATAAAATATATAACATGTTATATATATGTATATAGTATATATATATATCTATATATATATATATATATAGTATATATCATATAATATATGCTATGTGAATGTGAAATTCTCAAAGTCTATGTGTTTTACTCAGTGTGTGTGTTGGGGAGAGATGATTTCTTTAATTTTTTTGAGGATTTCATGACTCCAAATGAGACATTTCACAATTTAAACTGCTGTTCAATGTCCAGATATAATTAGCATTATTTAGTGATATTCAGTGAATATGAAATGGTAGATAAAACAGTACAATATTATCTATATGTATATAAAAATACATATAATATACAAATATATAAACTATCTATGTAGAAAAGATATTTGTTAGAGTGTCTTACAGGCTGTGATCCAACTAGTCCAACAATGGCTGTCTACCAATAAAAGTTCCAAGAATCAAGCAATTCTTCTTGATGCTGGATTGCTAAGCTGGTTTTCGATATAGCAAGAATTGTGAGAACGTGTTCTGAAATGCCAGTGAAGGATCCAAACTGCCAGCAAGAGTAATGGCAGGTAGGTAAAGGGGTAAAACTTCATTTTTGCTTGTCTTCATATTGGGTGTCAGTGGAATGTGTGGCTTAGATTAAACATTGGTATTCCTACCTCAAAAAAAAATCTGAATTAAATATGGGTTTTCCACTTCAAATTAAATAAGAAACATATCTGAAAGATAAAACAGCTCCTTGGGTTTTAATTAATTCCATATGCAGTGAGACTGGCAATGGAGAACAGCTATTACTTCTTAAATGTTAAACTCTTTCATGAAATATAGATTTTCCTAGGCTATAAATAAAATCATAAACTTGTCCAGGTTAACAATCTTCCCACAAGATATCAAGCATTGGGTATTCTTTTGACATAGAATGCTATAGATTTTTTTTCATGTGTCTGAATCCAGATACATGAGCTACAAGTTTTTCAAATATGCTTTGGTGAATCTAAGACCAGAGGTTTATTTCAAAAATTCCAATAAAAAGACAGATTCTTTTTTTCAGGAGGAAGATATTGAAAACTGACTTAATAATTGTTTATTTGAAAAAACTATTTGCTAACTAAAGAATCACAGAAGCAATGAGTCTTAAATTTCATAAAACTGAGAAGACATTCTTCATTGATAAAGATGTTTATGATTCCTGTATGTAAATTAAGTTTAAAAAACTGATGAGAAAAAAATGTTCATAAACACTGGGAATTAGTTTCACCTACTAAGTTATACTTAGTATCTTTGGCATTTTCTATTGCAATGATAAAATACCATTACCAAAATCAACTTTTGTTGGAAAGGATTTATTTCATTTTACTACTCCCAGATCAGAATGTAAGTGGGCAAGTACTTAGAGAAGAATGTGGAGATAGGAACTCAAGCAAATACCATGGAAGTATACTGCTTACTGGCTTGCTCCTCAGTGTCTTTTATATTTTATAGAATCCAGAATCCCCTGCCTAATAATGGTACTGAACCTGTAAAAGGAAAGAAAAAAGAAGCAAAATTAACTGTTTCAGAGTTACACAGCTTACAAATTTGAGATTCACAATTAAAACAGATTATTTTAATGTTATCTTTCTCATTTTTAATAACTGATTACATTACTATAATATTGTAGATGGTTAAAATAAATCACATCAAAAATTTAACAACAGTGCATGTAGTATATTTATGTCTATTTCTTTACACAAAATATCACATGTCTCAGTCATCCATTGTGATTTCTAGGGATATTCTGTAAAATGAATCTAGTCTTCTCCTAATTTTTTAAAGACCCTTCCTTTTCATTCGTTGTTAAATTCATATATTTATACAATGCATTTTTATCATAACCACTCCTCATTTCCCCCCCAACTTCCCCTCAACTCCCACAAACATCCCCATTGTCAATTCAGGCCCCCTTCTTTATCTTTCTATAACTGACTGAGTTGAGATAGGACTGCTTAAAGTACACAGCATGGCTGTGTTTCTTAGTTTGAAATCAACTTTGATCAAGCTAAAGTATTGGAAATGAATAACTCTTGATCAAGAAATGTTCTCTGTGATATTTGTAGGCAAGTCTTTACTGCATTTTTATTACCTATAAATGTTACTTGGACTATATTACTGAGGCAGTGGTACCCATGGGTGGGTGTTTATGGATAGCATAAAATGCAGAATGAGCAAGACATATTAAGCAAGACTGTAAATATTCCCATTTGGCTTCTGTTTGAGTTCCTGCCTTAGATTCCTGCCTTTAAGTGCTGAAGTTCCTGCCCTAACTTCCTTGGATGATGGACTGTGATATGCAAATGCGAGTCAAATAAACTCCCAAGTTGATTTTTGGCTGTGTTGTCACAGCATTTTAAATCAAAACAAAAAGAATGAATATTCTGCCACTTGCCATAACCCTAAAGAACTACATTTTCCCAACCCAAGCAGCTGCCAACAGCCCAAAAGTCCTCAGCTAACTGATGAGCCTTGCTAATCCCCCTATATCCAAAATTATCTCAAAATCAAGGAGTTCTAGAGTTCATAAAACTGATAATGACATTCTTCTTAATCTTTTTCAGGTATTGTGTAAGTAACCACAACTGCAATGAGTTGATGTTTGCAATAACTATGTCATTCTTTGAAGACAGAGTTACACAATGTTTTTCTTTGTATTCTCTCTGGCTCTTATATCCCTTCTGCCTTTTTGTCTTATCTTCTGCAATGTTTCTTGATCTCTCTCTCTCTCTCTCTCTCTCTCTCTCTCTCTCTCTCTCTCTCTCTCTCTCTCTCTCTCTCCTATCATCATAGTTACTTGCTTTCAGAACTTTGAATAGGTATGAGTCTGTACATTAACAATGACCATTACAAAAAGAAACTCCTGACCAAGTTTGGAAGCCATGCCAATCCATAAATATAAATATGAACACTCAGAAAGTAGATTGACTATGAAAATTTAGTGAAATTATCACAGTAGGTTCTAGTGGTGCGTATGACTTCCATAATCATCAGATTTGACTAAGCTCCCAGCACTAGGTATTTCCTTTTGTAAGTTTCATGAATTTTAAGAAGTTGGCACTGAAATAAGGAGTGAGAAAGCATGTCTATAATCTTAGCACTTGGAATATTGAAGCGAGCAATTTTTGATGTTGATATTAGCCTGAGGTATGGAAGAAGAGAACCCACAAGAATTATATGTCAGTGAAATTAATTATATAACAATCATTATTTAACAAGTATTTCCAACATTATATTAATAAAATTGGGTTTACTATTCATTCAGGTGATGACAGAAAATCAAAAAAAATGTGTTCTTTGTTCTTTTGCATAAACTGTACTATTTTGAAATGTGAGAAAAATTCCAGGTTTATATCAAGGCAAGAGAATAAATGCTGATACTTCCCCTCAGAAAAGCACAGTGAACTAAAAATTGATCACATATAGCTTTCTCCTGAGTGGTTCTGCCAGTGTCTGACAAATACAGAGGCGAATGTACACAGCCAACCATGTGACTGAGCGCCAGGTCTCCAATGGAGGAGCTAGAGAAAGGACTCAAGGAGCTGAAGGGGTTTGCAGTTCCATAGGTGGAACAACAATATGAACCAACCAGTATCCCCAGAGTACACGGGGACTAAACCACCAACCATAGAGTACACATGTACTCATGGCTCCAGCAGCATATGTAGCTGAGGATGGACTTGTGTGACATCAGTGAGAGGAGAGACCCTTGTTCTTGTGAAGGTTCTATGCCCTAGTGTAGGAGAATGCCAGGACAGTGAAACTGGAGCTTGTGGATTAGTGAGCACAGGGAAGCGGGATGGGATAGAGGATTTTTCAGAGGGGAAATGAGGAATGGGGATAAAATTTGAAATGTAAATAAAGAAACTATCTAATAAAAAAGATAAATATGATGGTGTATGCTGAAAGAACATCAGAAGATTATCAACAGAGAAGGGATGGTTGCTTGTTAATTTTTTTTTCTTACTCATTTGCTTTTATTAGAAAAAACTATGGCAAACAAACAAATGTGGCATTTAACACACAAGATAAATTATGAAATCTAAAGATTAAGAAGTAGCTCTAGGTTCTTTTGGGTAATCTTATTGAAGGTACTCACAAGTGGAGTGATGAAGCTAGATGAAGCTCTATCCAGATGATGTAGAATTGAGAAGACTAGAGAAAGTTCAATACAGTATTGATATCTATAGGTATCACCCTTCTACTCAATCAGTGCCTGAAACACTCCCAAAGTTCAGTTTTCATCTCCTCAGGACAAGAATTTCTTCCTTTTGGCTTCTCTCCTGCGGCAGTGGAAAAATACTAATACTCATATCCTTTCCTTTGATATTTTCTTTCCTTCATGATTCATTAAAATTACTCAAATAAAATATTTCTGGTGACATATGATCTTTAAAACTGAATTTTCTTTGTGAAAACAGTGTTAAGAGGGACCACATAATAGGGCCTCTCAGGATCTTGCCCTAAACCCTGATTTAGAATGGGTTGTAAAGCTGAAAGTCTAGAAAATGGTGGTTGATCAGTAAAACAACTTGAAGCATATCAGAAGTAACACTCAGCCTCTTCAGTCATTTCTCAGTGGAGAGCCACTATTGTAGCTCCCAAACTATTCTAACTAGCCATTTTACTGGTCTTCATCATTTAGTATTTGAGAACTCCTTGTTAGATATTTTTCTGCAATTAGCCCTTGCCTGGTCATCTCATGAAGAAGGAATTATTTTACCTGCCATCTGATGTTGAAAATTCATAGAGTAATTCTCATGTCTCTTCAGCCTGACTATTGTGATTTTATTGTTATCTCTCAGCTCAATATATTCTAAGGCATGAAATATTATGTGATAGTTTCAACAAGGTAGTCCTCTACAAGAATTTATTTAAGACACTAGCATGGAAAATAAACAAAACAAGCTGATATGTGTATTTGGGCGATGGTTCTTTCCAAAAGTCACTTATTCTGTTAGACTATACTATTTTGTAAACTTCTGTAAGGCATGAAATATAGTCATTTGGTTCTGTCTATGGAAAACTTCACCATTTTAGAAAAGCAGTGAAAAAAATGTTTGCTTAGGGAGTGGTTACAATTTTTATGAGTAAACTTTGAAAGAAATCATTCAAAAATTGGGCAGAAAGGCAGACATTTATCATTCTTCTCCACATTGTTCTTCTCTAGGTTCTTTTCTGGGAAGAAATTGATAATACTGAACTGACTCAACAGTCATTGTCTATTGGAGAGGATTCTTTATAACAGAGCCATTAGAGAGTATATAAAATCATTAGGAACCATTTGAAAAAGGCTTTCATGATCAAAATAAAAATAGTACAAGAATGACTATCTGCAAATTAGAAAGCCATGAAAAACAGTAAATAATAAGTATAAAAGAAACTTCCTGTACCAGGAAAAAGGACCCAGACTGTAGTCCTAGCTTAGATTAGAGGCCTGGAGTATTTCTGGACAATTGGTGATATGAGTTTGCAGTCAAAGGAGGAAGAGCCAAGTTTGATGTACACACACAAAGCTCATAATAAAAAAATCTAGTTGTGCTCTATGGTTGAAATCGGACAAGGTTGAAAGAAGCTTGGGGTGGGGGTAACCCTATAGAAAGACCAGCAGTCTCAACTAATCTGAACCACCAACCAGGCAGCATACACTAGCTAATATGAAGCCCCCAAGAAATATACAGCAGAAGACTGCCTGCTCTGGCCTCAGTGAGAGAAGATGCACCTAACCCTCGAGATATTTGAGGCCCCAGGGAGTGGGTATGTCTGGTAGGGTGAGGGAGGTGGGGAGATCCTCTTGGAGATCGGGGAGGAGGAATAGGATGAGGAACTGTTGGAGGTTGGACTGGGAGGGGTAATGACTAGACTGTAAGAAAAAGATTTTATATATAATATGTAATATATATATATATATATATATATATATATTGGTGGTGTGAGATTTATCTTCTGGTGACAAAATATCTATGACAAATTTAATATGTGAACAATTGATTCTGTCTTATGGTTTTAGATATTCTGTTGATTCTGGTCACTTAGTGAGACTGACCATGATGGCAGAGTCTTGTTAGAAAATACACCAACAAACAAAAACAGCACAGTGTGCATACTTCCCAGGAGCTAAAAAGATGGGAATCTCACCCAAATGCCCACAACAACTGGGGAAACCACAGGCACCAGCTGACTGGGTCCCATCTCCCTACCACCAACCCCTGAGCTCCACTATTCTTCAGGCCCAATTCCCCACTCTGAGCAGATCAGCTGCCCGATACCTGCCAAATACTACAGACAGCAAGCCTCCCATGAGTTCCCTAGTAAAAAAGGACACTAGAGGTCCAAAGTAAATAGGAAAACAGGTGGCCTGCTCTAACCAGAGAAACATATCCAATGTGTGTTCAAAACATACATTGAACACCATACAATAATAGTGGGAGACTTAGGAACCCCTCTCTGACTAATGGACATGTCATTGAAACAGAAACTCAACAGAGACACAGTGAAACTAACAGAAGTTATGAACCAAATAGATTTAATAGATATATACAGAACATTTTAACCCAAATCGAGAGAATACACCTTCTTCTCAGTAGTAAATAGAGCCTTGTCCAAACTTGACCATATAATCAGACATAAAACAAGCCTTAAAAGACAAAAGAAGATTGTAATGACCCCATGCATTCTATCAGATCACCATGAATTAAGGCTAGACTTCAATAACAATAAAACAAAAGCATCAACAATTGAAAGCATACATATTCATGGAAACTGAACAACTCTCTGCTCACTGATAACTTGGTCAGGGAAGAAATTAAGGAAGAAGTAAAAGACTACAGAATTTAGTGAAAATGAAGACACATCATACCCAAACTTATGAGACACAAAGAAACCCTTAGTCAGACTAACCAGAGGGCACAGGGACAGTATCCTAATTAAGAAACTCAGAAATGAAAAGGGAGCTATAGGATTTCTGAGTTCGAGGGCAGCCTGGTCTATAGAGTGAGTTCCAGGACAGCTACACAGAGAAACCATGTCTCAAAAAAAAAAAAAAAAAAAAAAAAAAAGAAAAAAAAAAAGACAGACAGACAGACAGAAAGAAAGAAAGAAAGAAAGAAAGAAAGAAAGAAAGAAAGAAAGAAAGAAAGAAAAGGGAGCTGTAACAACAGAATCTTAGGAGATCCAAAAAGTTGTCAGATCCTACTACAAAAGCCTATACTAAACAAAACTGGAAAACCTGGATGAAAAGGATAACGTTCTAGACAGATACCAGGTACCAAATTTAAATCAGGGTCAGATTAACAATCTAAACAGTCCCATATTCCCTAAACAAATAGAAGCAATCATTAATAGTCTCCCAGCCAAAAAAAGCACAGGACCAGGTGCATTTAGTGCAGAGTTCTATCAGACCTCCAAAGAAGACCTAATTCCAACTCCCCTCAAGCTTTTCCACAAAATAGAAACAGAAGGTACTCTATCCAACTCATTCTATGAAGCCACAATTACTCTGATACCTAAACCACACAAGGCCCAACAAAGAAAGAGAACTTCAGACCAATTTCCCTTTTGAATATCGATGCAAAAATACTCAATAAAATTCTCACAAACCAAATTCAAGAACACATCAAAGCAATCATCAATCATGATCGAATAGGCTTCATCCCAGGGATGCAAGGATGGTTCAATATACGGAAATTCATCAATGTAATCAACTATATAAACAAACTCAAAGACAAAAGCCAAATGATCATCTCATTAGATGCTAAGAAAGCATTTGACAAAATCCAACACCCTTTCATGATAGTATGCTTGGAAAGGACAGGAATTCAAGTCCCATGCCTAACCGTAATAAAAGCAATATACAGCAAACCAGTAGCTAATATCAAACTAAATGGAGAGAAACTCAAAGCAATCCCACTAAAACCAGGGACTAGACAAGGCTTCCCACTCTCTCCCTACCTATTCATTCCCACTCTCTCCCTACCTATTCAATATAGTACTTGAAGTCCTAGCCAGAGCAATTAGAAAACTAAAGGAGATCAAAGGGATACAAATTGGAAAGGAAGAAGTCAAAATATCACTATTTGCAGATGATATGATATTATACTTATGTGACCCCAAAAATTCCACCAGAGAACCCCCAAACCTGATGAACAACTTCAGTGAAGTACCTGGATATAAAATTAACTCAAACAAATCAGTGACCTTTCTCTAAACAAAGGATAAACAGGCTGATAAAGAAATTAGGGAAACAACACCCTTCACAATAGTCACAAAAATATAAAATACCTTGGTGTGACTCTAAGGAAATGAAAGATCTGTATGATAAGAACTTCAAGTCTCTGAAGAAAGAAATTGAGGAAGATCTAAGAAGATTTAAAGATCTCCCATGCTCATGGTTTGGCAGGATTAATATAGTAAAAGTGGCTATACTGCTGAAAGCAAATTACAGACTCAATGCAATTCCCATCAAAATTCCAACTCAATTCTTCACAGAGTTAGAAAGGACAATTTGCAAATTCATCTGGAATAACAAAAAACCTAGGAAAGCAAAAACTATTCTCAACAATAAAAGAACCTCTGGTGGAATCACCTTGCCTGACCTCAAGCTGTACTACAGAGCAATTGTGATAAAAATGCATGGTACTGGTACAATGACAGACAGTTAGATAAATTGAATAGAATTGAAGACCCAGAAATGAATCCACACATCTGTAGTCACTTGATCTTTTACAAAAGTGCTAAAACCATCTAGTGGAAAGAAGACAGCATCTTCAACAAGTGATGCTGGCTCAACCAGAAGTTAGTGAATTGATCCATTCTTATCTCCTGGTACAAAACTCAGGTCTGGATGGATAAAGAAACTCCACATAAAACCAGCGACACTGGACATTATAGATGAGAAAGTGGGTAAGAGCCTTGAAGATATGGGCACAGGGGAAAGACTCCTGAACAGAACAGCAATGGCTTGTGATATAAGATCAAGAATTGACATATGGGACCTCAAAAAACTGCAAAGCTCCTGTAAGGCAAAGGACATCATCAATAAGACAAAAGAGCAACCAACAGATTTTGAAAAGTTCTTTACAAATCCTAAATCAAATAGGGGGTTAATATCCAATATACATAAAGAACTCAAAAAGTTGGACTCTAGAAAACCAAAAAGCCTTACTTAAAAAAATGGTGTATAGAGCTAAACAAAGAATTGTAAACTGAAGAATACCGAATGGCTGAGAAGCACCTAAAAAGAGGTGTTCAACATCCTTAATCATCAGGGAAATGCAAGTCAAAAGAACTCTGTGATTCTACCTCATACCAGTAAGAATGGCTAAGATCAAAAATTCAGGTGATAGCAGATGCTAGTGAGGATGTGAAGAAAGAGCAACAGTCCTCCATTGCTGGTGGGACTGCAAGCTGGTACAACCACTCTGGAACTCAATTTGGCAGTTCCTCAGAAAATTGGACATAGTTCTACTGACAGATCCAGCAATACCATTCCTGGGCATATGCCCATTAGATGCTCCAACTGGTAATAAGGACACATGGTCCACTATGTTCATAGCAGCCTTATTTATAATAGGCAGAAACTGGAAAGAACACAGATGTCCCTCAACAGAGGAATGGATACAGAAAACGTGGTATTTACACAATGGAGTACTGTGCAGCTATTAAAAACAATGGATTTATGAAATTCTTAGACAAATGGATGGACCTGGAGGATATCATCCTAAGTGAGGTAACCCAACCACAAAAGAACTCACATGATATGTACTCACTAATAAGTGGTAGAATCCTTCTTAGAAGGCAGAACAAAATACCCATGGAAAGAGTTACAGAGACAAAGTTTGGAGCAGAGACTGAATGAAGAAGCATCCAGAGACTGCCCTACTTGGTGATCCATCCCATAAACAACCACCAAACCCAGACACTATTGTGGATGCCAACAAGAGCTTGCTGACAGGAGCCTGATATAGCTGTCTCCTGAGAGGCCCTGCCAGTGCCTGACAAATATAGAAGTGGCTCAAGTCATTCTTTAGATGAAGCACAGGTTTCCCAATGAAGCAGATAGAAAAAGTACCAAAGGAGCTGCAGGGGTTTGCAGCCTCATAGGAGGAGCATCAATATGAACTATGCAGTACCCCTAGAGCTCCTTGGGACTAAACCACAAAAAACAAACAAACTAACTAACTAACTAACTAACTAACTAACTAACTAACTAACTAACTAACACATGGTGGGACTGGTGGCTCAAGCTGCATATGTAGCAGAAGATAGCCTAGTCTATTATCAATGGGAGGAGAGACCGTAAGTCCTGTGAAGGTTCTATGTCCCAGTATAGGGGAATGCCTTGGCCAGGAATGGGAGTGGGAGGAGTTATGGGAATTTCTGAAGGGAAACTAGGAAAGGGGATAACTTTTGTAATGTACATAAACAAAATATCTAATAAAAATGTGAGGAAAAAAGAAAAGAATAAAAGAAAAAAATTACAGAATTAAGTGCCATAAAGCCTTAGTCAAACTAAATACAGAGCACAGAGCCAGTATACAAATTAACAAAATCAGAAATAAAAAGGGAGATAAAGCAACAGAAATAAGGAAATTAAAAACTCATCAGAACCTACTACAAAAGCCTATGCTATACAAAACTGGAAAATATAGATGACATGGATGAATTTCTAGACAGATATAATCTATCAAATTTAAATCAAGATCAAGCAAACAATTCCCCAAACCCTAAGGAAATAGAAATAGTGCTGATTTTTAGTTATGAATTTTGCAGGTAAATGGATGGAACTAGAAAATATCATCCTGAATGAGGTAACTCGGGCCTAAAAGGACATTTATGGTGTATACTCACTGATAAGAGTATACTAGCCAAAAATTACAGAATACCTAGGATACTATCTGCAGACCATAAGAAGTATAATAAGCAGAAAGGGCCAAGTGAGGAGGTTTCAATTCCACTTAGAAGAGGGAAGGAAATAATAACAGGAAGGAGACAGAGGGACGGACCTGGGTGACAGAGGAAAGGGGGACGGTAAAGGGGAACAGAATCAGATATGGGGGCTTAGAGAAAAGAGGTAGGAAGACCCTCTATAAAGTACCAGAGAACCATGAAGTGAGACTGTCAGAACTCATTGGGGTTAAGTTAGCCAATATGGCCAACATTAGCCAGAGGGAACTTGGAGAGTCCACCTTCAGTAGACAGACAGGGCCTTAAGTGCAGGGACAAGGTTACTGACCCACAGTCAATATTTTTGTCTAAAAGAACTGCAGGGGAAAAATGGAGAAGAGCCTGAAGGAAAGGCAGTCCAATGACCAGCCCAACTTGGGATACATTTCATGGGGAAGAGGCGGGAATTAGTGGTGACATCAAGGCCTGACGCTATTATTGATGCTATGATGTGCTTAGAGAAGAGAGCCTGGCATGGCTGTCATCTGAGAGAGTCTACAAGTAGCCGACTGAGACAGAGACAAATACTTATACCTAACCATTTGACTGAAGTTGAGTCAAGGACAACTAAGGTTGAATTAGGGGCAGGGTAGAAGAAGCTGAAGGGGAGAGCTATCTCTTAGGAAAGCCAGTATACTCAACCCAAACCCCAGGGATTGAGCCACCAACCAGGAGTATACACGGGCTGGTCTGGGGTGCCTGGTACATACCATATGCAGCAGAGGTCTACCTGGTCTGGTGTTTTGACATTATGTAGAATTATATAGGGGAATGTTACCTAAAATAATTATACATTTCCATATTAGATATTTCTTGTGATCTTGCATTCAGGGTTGCTTTGATTTTTTTTATTGTAAATAATGGATTAACACTTTGTATTACATTTTCTTTTATTTGTGGAATGAATCAAATTCTACAATGCAAGATTCACACTCTAGGGTCTCATAAAACATACAATTCAATTTCCTACAAACAGCTGATAGTCTTTTAGTTTCTACCAATATCAGATGTGGAAAGTTAATCCCTTGTGCATTGTGTGTTTGTGTTGTTTGTCTCTCTGTGTGTAGTATGTGTGTGTGTATGTTTGTGTGTGTATGTGTGTATTTGTTCTTACTATTAAACTCATCAGTATTTCATATTCAAAGTGGGTTTTCACTAAGAAATTTTTTCATTCCTGCTAATCAGTTTTTTTTTCTTGTCTTTGTACATAGGATTTTTGAAAGATTAGCATATGATAGGAGTGAAATATAACTTATGAGATCCACTCCTTTTGCAAATGCCTTTCCTGCAACTATGTTTATCTTAACTTTTCAATTATAGAACTATTCAGTCTTTGCCAATAGTGAATTTTAAATAACAGAATGTTCAAAGAGTATACAAAATGCATGTATATTTTATTATTGTCAGAATTATAATTAGATACATCAATAACAGCTTCCTA
This sequence comes from Mus spicilegus, assembly GCA_003336285.2. Taxonomy (NCBI): domain Eukaryota; kingdom Metazoa; phylum Chordata; class Mammalia; order Rodentia; family Muridae; genus Mus; species Mus spicilegus. The sequence goes on along the minus strand of QGOO02000133.1, from coordinate 48,182 downwards.
TTGGTTAATATATGTTTGTGTTTCATCTTTATTCAATATCAACTCCATTATCATAGATATAAAAATAGTTCTTGGGAGAGTTAACAGAATCAATACTTACTGATGGAAAGGGAAATAGTCAATATTGGCCAGAGTAAATAGTCAGACTTTCTTGCATCTCTAGAATCATCGTTCATCAAATCTCAGGCATACTGAAAATGAGGTAACCCTTCAATGGTGTACATGTTGCTGAGAGGAATCAGGTATTATTTATATATTCCTATTGATTCATCTATGGATGCAGTCTATTGCAAAAAGGTAGATGTGCCCCTGATTATCAGTTCTGTTTACCCACACCAATCCACAGTGAAAAGCAACAACTACAACAATGGTTCTAGCCACTGAGCAGCTACTTCAAGCCTGTAAGTGGAGAAGGTCTTTCTCCTAAGAAACAGACCTAGTGCCTAGAAGAACAGTTTTAATTGTGGTTTTTAAAATTTATTTATTCTATACCCTCTGTTATTTTCTGGTGGTTGCTTCATTTCCTTTTACAATTTCCCTTTCAAATATTATTACACAACTGCTCCTTGTGAGTGCTATAACTATAATTATTATGAAGATAAATACCTCAATTTTTCTTTTGAATAAGAACTCTCTTTTTTTGGATATGAAGTTTTCAGTGTCTCTTTAAGTCTTATTTGGATTCTCTATTATATTACTCCACTTGTGTATCCATTTGTAATATAGTAGCAGCATGTTTTGTATGAAGTTCAGAACCCTGCTTTGTTTTTCAAGCCATCCTGGATAATTTTGTCTTCTTCTCAATTAGTCTATTTGCATTTACTGATAGAAATATCTTATTTCTAATTTGTATATTATATATGCAAAATGCTGAGTGTTTAGCTTAGCACAAATTCTTTCATCAAAACTTTTTATATAAATTTGATTTGGTGTTATAAACATTTCTCCCCAGCAGTTATATTTAATACTAAAGTATGTTCTCCAATAATTTTCTTTTCTACAATCTTCTACTGTTTAGTTTGAAGTTTTTCTATTCCTTGGTTTTCAATATCTTGACAGTTGAGCTTAGTGAATACATAAATGATTAAACTTTATTTGACAATTTTGAAAGCTACCAATTTATGATAGTTTTATTCATCTATATACACACCTGTGTTATGAATATAAATTGTATATAAGCCCATATATTTGAATGTTTAGACTTTAAGTAGTGGAACTCTTTGATAGGATTATAAGGGTTAGGAGGCATGGCCTTTTTGGAGGAAGTGCATCACTGTGGGTGGGTGTTGAATTTTCAAAATCCCAGGCTTTCTTTCCCTTTATCTCTGTGAATCAGGATCTAGTTCTCAGCTACTGCTCCAAATCGATACTCTCAGCCATGATGATAATGCACTAAACTTCTGAAACTGTAAACAAGCTGCCAATAGAAGACTCTCTTTTATATGAGATGCCTTGGCTATGGTATCTCTTTATATAAATAGGACAGTGAGTAAAATATCATATACTCAAGTATAATTATTAGGATAAATTTGCTCTTTCATTTTATGAGACCAGCAGTGGTCTAAACAAAATAAGTTATATAGTTACCAAACGGTAGGAGTGGATCTCTAGACATTCTCTCTCCTGAAATCAACAAAATACTTCCCAAACTCAAGAAAATATTAAAAATTTAATCAAATATTTTTTTATAAAAAATATTACTTCTCCCAATTTCAAATGATGTCTTGTTCTCAAACACAGGTCTAACCTCTCCTTCTGTTAGTAAATATCTTTTTCTAAAATAATGTGGCTTGAGAAAAAAAATAAAGTTGATTAATAAATAATATAACAAGTATCACTGAGTTTGTAAGTAAGTTAAAATACCTATGTTTTTTTTACATGATTTTGTAAATATATTTATTTAGCTTTGGTGATGCTTGAATCCTCGCATTCTGTTATCCACCAAGAATAAGCTAATTGGTGCCTACAGAGCTGTCTTTAAGTTTGTTTCCATTTCTTGTGAAAATTCAATGAGACACTGTTTCCTAGTCTCTGAAATATGAAGGGGCATGAAGTTCAATGCCTCATCTCTTAATGAAACTGTACAAGGTATGAAATAGCATGCAGGTTCTCAGACACAGGGTATCCTAACACCTTGTAGTGGTCTGTTCCCTCCTCTTACCTTTTGTTTCCAAGCCCTTCCATAAGACAGGTGATAAAAATAAATAAAATAAAATAAAATAAAATAAAATAAAGTAAAATAAAATAAAATAGCAGGCTTTGTGACTTCTTGCCATATGCTGCAGCCTTAATTTAAGAATGATTTTATAATTTCTTAATAAACCAGTCCATCTTTTTCCTGACTATAAAGGAACAGGAGAATGTGTTGGCTGTCTTGCCATTGTTTTATAATGGCAACTATTATGTCTTTGATGTGGAAAACCTGTATTTTCTGTAAGCATCCTTGATGTTACAGCCAAGTCATTTGTGTTGTAAAATGTTTGTCATTCAGAGTTTTGTACAAAGGCATTGCTAAACTTCTGTCAGATATATACCTATGGCAGATCATAGCTAATATAGACTATATGATTATATCTTAACTTTCTCACTACATTATTTGTATCAAAAGCTAACTTCATGAAATATATACCAAAATATATTAATATAAACTCATACTTTACTTAGCAACCTAATTAATTAATTAGTAAAATTCACTTTCAATATCATTTCTTTTCCTATGCTTTTACTTGATATGTTAAGCTTTACTATTGATATCATTTATTTTTATTGTTAAATTTTTTATTGGATACTTTATGTATTTACATTTCAAATGTTATCCACTTTCATAGCTTTCCCTCTGGAACTCCTTATGCCATCCCCCACCCCCTGATTCTATGAGGGTGCTTCCCCTCCCACCCACATACTCCCACTTCATCACCATGGCATTTCCTTACATTAGGGAATAAAGCCTTCACAGGGGCCTCTCCTCCTATTAATGACTGACAATGTCATCCTCTGCTACATATGCAGCTGGAATTGTAGGTCCCTCCATGTGTATTCTTTGGTTGATGGTTTAGTCCCTAAGGATCTGGAGAGTCTGGTTGGTTGATATTCTTGTTCCTCCTATGGGGTTGCAAACCCTTTCAACTCCTTCGGTCCTTTCTCTAGCATCTCCATTGGGATCCCCGTGCTCAGTTCAATGGTTGGCTATGAATATCCACCTCTGTACTTGTTAGGCTCTGGCAGAGACTCTCAGGAGACAGTTATAACAGGCTCCTGTCAGCAAGCACTTCTTGGCATCAGCAATTGTGTCTGGGTATGGTGTCTGTATATGGGATAGGTCCACATGTAGAGCAGTCTCTGGATAGTCTGTCCTTCAGTCTCTGCTCCACACTTTGCCCCTGTATTTCCTTTAGACAGGAGCTCTACTGTGTTAAAAATTTGGAAGTGAGTGGGTGGCCCCATACCCCACCCTGGGGTCTTGCCTGACCTCTGGATGTTGTCTTCCTCCCCTTTGTAGTCCATTTCAGCTAATCTGATCACTGCTGAATACTGGAGCCTCTTGCTTTCCTGACATATGGGATTTGGCAGTGGCTACCACCAGTTCCCCATCCCCCATTTCTATACACATCTGTTCAAATTCCTGAGTATTTCATCTCCATTTCCTCCCATATCTGATCCTGCCTCCTTTCTCTGCCCAAGGCCCTTCCACCCTCTACCTCCCATGTGAGTGCTTTTTCCCATTCTATGAAGGACTGAAGCATCCACATTTTGGTCTTCCTTCTTCTGGAGCTTCATATGGTCTGTGAATTGTATCTTGGGTATTCCGAACTTTGGGGCTAATATATGCTTATCAGTGAGTGCATGCCATAATTGTTCTTTTGTGACTGGGTTACCTCACTCAGGATGATATTTTCTAGTTCTGTCCATTTGTCTAAGAATTTCATGAATTCATTGTTTTAATAGCTGAGTAGTACTCCATTGTGTAAATGTACCACATTTTCTGTATCCATTACACTGTTAAAGGACATCTGGGTTCTTTCCAGCCTCTGGCTATTATAAATAAGGATGCTATGAACATAGTGGAGCATGTGTACTTGATATATGTTGGAGCATCTTCTGGGTATTTTACCAGGAGTGGTATAGTTGAGTCCTCAGGTAGTACTGTGTCCAGTTTTTGAGGAACCACCAGTCTGATTTTCAGAATCAATGTACCAGCTTGCAATCTCATCACTAATGGAGGAGTGTTCCTCTTTTCCACAAACCTCTCCAGCATCTGCTGTCACCTGAGTTTTTGATCTTAGCCATTCTGACAGATGTGCAGTGGAATCTCAGGGTTGTTTTGATTTTCTCTTCCCAGATGACTAAGGATGTTGACCATTTCTTTAGTTGCTTCTTGGTCATTCAATATTCCTCAGTTGAGAAGTCTTTGTTTAGCTCTGTACCCATTTTTAATAGGGTTATTTGGTTCTCTGAAGTCTAATTTATTGAGTTCTTTATATGTATTGGATATTAATCCTCTACTGGGCGTAGGATTGGTAAAGATCTTTTCCCAATCGGTTGGTGTCCTTTTTGTCTTACTGACAGTGTCCTTTGCTTTACAGAAGTTTTGCAATTTTATGTGGTCCAATTTGTCAATGCTTGATCTTAAAATATAAACTATTGGTGTTCTGTTCAGGAAAAAATATTTCCCCTGTTCCTTACGTATTCGAGGCTCTTCCCCACCTTCTTGTCTATTAGTTTCAGTGTATCTGGTTTTATGTGGCGGTCCTCGATCCACTTGGACTGGAACTTTGTACAAGGAGATAAGTATAATTCAATTTGAATTCTTCCACATTCTGACCTACAGTTGAACCAGCACCATTTATTGGAAATGCTGTCTTTTTTTTAGCACTGGATGGTTTTAGCTCCTTTCTCAGAGATCAAGTGACATAGGTGTGTGGGTTTGTTTCTGGGTCTTCAATTCTATCTCCCTGAGTTACCTGACTGTCTCTGTACCAATACTATGCAGTTTTTTATCACTATTGCTCTGTAATACAGCTTGAGGTGAGGGATGTTAATTCCCACAGAAGTTCTTTAATTGTTGAATTTGCAAATTGCTGTTTGTAACTCTATGATGACTTGCATGGGACTTATGACAGGAATAACATTGAATCTGTAGATTACTTATCGCAAGCTGGCCGAGTTTTCTACTTTAACCCTGGAATCAATGAGCCTGGGAGATCTTTCTGTCTCCTGATTTCTTTGATTTCTTTCTTCAGGGACTTGAAATTCTTGTGATACAGATCTTTCACTTGCTTGGTTATAGCCACACCAAGGTATTTTATACTATTTGTGACTTTTGTGAAGTGTGTTGTTTGCCAAATTTCTTTCTCAACCTCTTTATCCTTTAAATAGAGAAAGGCTGATTTGCTTGAGTTTTGATATTATTTTTATCATTATTAAATTTTAGGAACTTGCTACAAAGTCTAAACTAGTTCAAATTTCTTATCCTCTTGGCTTTGATTCACAAGTTCTGGGATGGTAAGAATGTACTCCACACAAGCTACTAGGGGTGGTTTGAATAAAAATGGGCCCCATAGGCTCATGTGTTTAGATGCTTAGCCATCAGGCAATGGCAGTTAGAGAATGAGTAGGAGCTATGGCTTTGATGGAGTAGATGCAGCAATAGAACACTGACTAAGAAACCACTTGATCCTTTTTTTAAAAGAATAAAGCATCTCAATTATGATTTCATGAACACTTGATTGGTTTCAGTGATCAGAACCTAAAAGGAAGAAGGAAATTCCTTTCAGAGCATTTAAAAACAACTATTTCTTTTTTTAATGTTAGAAAGTTATTACTGTGTTGGAGGAAGTATGGTAGGCAGGCAAGGTTTCAAAACATGGTAGGTCTCTCTCTCTCTCCCTCCCCCCCCCTCTCTCCCTCCCTCCCTCTCTTCAGGTCATGATGTAGAACTGTCAGCTACTTTTTCCAGCACCTTTGTCCCCAACTAAATGCTTTCTATATAAGACTTTCTTTGGTCATGGTGTCATTTCACAGCAATAGAGCAGTGACTAAGTCATCACCTGACCCTTTTTTAAAAAAGAAAAAAGCATCTCAATTTCAATTACGTGAACACTTGATTGTTTCCAATGAACAGAACCTAAAGAGGACTAGGAAATACATTTCATAGCATTTAAAAACACCAATTTCTTTTAGTGTGTGTGTGTGTGTGTGTGTGTTGGAAAGTCATTAACTGTTAGGTCAAAAGCTCTTAAACTGTTTCCAGATTTTAATGTACAGATGTTAGAAAAGTTATTAGTTGTAAAGATGTTCCTTTTAGGATTTGAATGTACTAAAATGCTAAATATAATTCTTAATGATTATACAGTGTCCTGGGAGATGTTAATGAACAAGACTGCTGGACTATATCACAATTGTAAGTTTTTTCTTTCTCATACATGTATAAAAATAAAGAAAATGTGTTTGAAAACCCAAAGGATAGAGCTAATTGATTAAATTTCAGTAAATGCTAACAATTTCTTCCTGACCCAGGAGTCAAGTAAGGGAATTATAGACATATGTTCTCTGAAATCTTTGGTAGTATTGGGTGTCTATAATTAAAATACAAATGGAATGAGAAAAATAAAAGCACTGGTATTTATTGCAGAACCTGTAATAGATGTTACTTAATTAAAAAATAGTTGAATTAAAAGAAAACGGAAAACAAACAAAACAAATAAACAACAGAAAAAAACAAAGCAATAGCACTATAATTTACGTTTCTATTAAGGCCACTTTTTGAGTTTAATTGACTTGCTAATATCTGTGTGTTTACAAGCAACATAACTCTAAATTAAAATTGCTCCAGTATTCTGCAATGTCAATTAGTAGTCAAAATGATGTTCTCTGACGACACTATTTCTTTACCTGAATTTGAAATAGTTTATTTGAGCTGCTGCCTTGAATGGTTCATTTGTGCTCAGTCGGTTAACATTTCTTATTGCAATTTCTGGCACCCTTGTGGTTGCTGCAGTTCAAGGGGCTAAGTGCTACTATTTTTCTTCACTGTTGTCAGAAGTGAACATCATGTTACAGATAGAAGAATAAAATGTTCTTCCCTTTGGAAATAGGCAAGTCCCTTTTCAAGATATGTTATCACAGACTTAAATGCCTTGTTCAATTGAGGTGATTTATCTCTAAGATTGATCATTTCAGGTGGCGGCTGTTTTACACCACTACTGGTTCCTAGGATAAGGGAGAAGGGATTTTGTAAATGGTTCCTAAGATTACCCAAGGAATTTCTTATGGATTATATCTGATTTCCATTTTAAATATGTCAAATAAAGTTTAGGCATGTATCTAAGCTGCATGAAGCCCTGGATTCAAGTCTTAATAACGCAAAGAAAATCTATAAACTGAAGGGAATACTATGGAGAGAAAATGCTGGCCATTTCCAAAGTTTCTAATGATAAATGAATGTTTTATACTTAATTATTAGCCTACTTATGAATGCTAGTAGAGATTCCAGACAGAATAATAATATGTCCAGCAAAAACTGAACAAACAAATGTATCATACTGTATATTCTGGTCTTTCTTCTTGCAAGAATCTATGGAATTGGCCAAATTTTAATCACATTAATAGCTTAGAATTTTTGTTTTGTTTTGTTTTTGTTTTTGTTTTTTTCAAGACAGGGTTTCTCTCTGTAGCACTGGATGTCCTGGAACTCACTCTCTATACCAGGCTGGCCTCAAACTCAGAAATCCATCTGCCGATGCCTCCCAAGTGCTGGGATTAAAGGTGTGTGCCACCACTGCCTGGTTTAGCTTAGAATTCTTAACCTAATAATCCATCAATTAAAACATTTTGATAGAAGTTTGGTTTTTATGATCTCTTATCAACTCTTTTCACTTTCTTTTCCAAGAAGTAGACTAGATTTTAAATGAATGACTGTTCCCACTTGCTATTATATTTTTAGCAATTATAATGTTGGGGTAAATGAAAATAAAAGAATATATATATATATATATATACATATATATATATATATTTTTTTTTCAGCAGTCTATTTGAAAAATCAATTTGTAAACATTACCAAGAAGTAATAATAATATATTTGAATAACTACTAGAAATTCATAGGATAATTATAGCAATATTGTACAATTCATGACATATAGGTGAATATTCTATTATAGAAGCAAAAATCACTCTTATAGAACAAAAGCCAGGATGATAATTTTGATATTAGTTTATCTTTCCTATTTATGTTCTTTTCTATTGGCAATTGTGGCCATTTCTCTGTGTAATAATATTATGCTAAAGTATGGAAAGCAATATAATAAAAAGCATGTTTGTGAGCCTGTAGATTAAGCCAATATAGATTATGCCAAATATTATAATAGAGTTGCAATGTTCTAAGTTACATAGTTATTAAGATTATTTACACAGTTTCAGAAAAATTCATTTTCTTTCTTCTGAGTGTTTATAGAATTATAATTTTATGCTTAACTATCTCAACATAAATAAATATAAATTGTGTTCAGAATACCACAGAATAAAAATTATAAAAAATGAAAAAGTAGAAATGTTATTTTTTAAAAACTATTAGTAAATATATTGTGATATTTTCCATTCTGTGACTTTCAAATTATGTTTAATCACAATGAATGAACTGTTAAAAATAAAAATAAGCTTCCATGTTTTGATTCTAAGGTAGGAAGGAATTGTTTAATTTTAACATAAAACACAGTATTTGCAAGCAAGCAAAACTGCTTTCTTTCTTACAATTTTTATAGTATAGCAGAGTAAAACTTAGTTAATTACAATTACTACTTTACAATACTCAAAAAGTATAAGATAATACTGTTGAATTATCACAGATTATAGCTAATTTTATAATAGCAATGTAAAGAAATATATGAAAGTATATGCATAAGGTTAAGTGGATATCATTATATAATTTCAGCAGGACAACTAGTTAGTTTAAAATTGAATAGACATGCAGCACTTTATGTAAGCAACTTGTTAATCTGGGAGTATGGATAATTAAGTCTCTGGGGTTTTGTGTTTTGATATCTGACTGCTGATAGATATTAGGCCACTCTTCAGACTTCTGTTTTGATCTATAATTGCCTGTGCTCACTTCCTCGTTTGAATCCGTGAGAAAATTAAATCAATGTGATCTTCACCCCAAACCTTTCCATCTTCCTTTTCTGCTACATCCACTCCAGTAGTGACACGTGACAGGCCCAAAAGCCTGCACGCAGTTCCCAGCAAAAAGTTCCCGGAAACTTAGTCTCCTGGAATCTTGGCATCCTGTAATAAAGATAAATGTGTCAAATAATTGTAGCTTTACCTTGTTTTCAAAAGAAAGAGTGATATTTCAAGTGTCTTATTTTGTGGTAAGTTCAATATCATTTAAAAGAAATGACTGAACATCCTTGTTCCTTAAGAATTGAGTTTATGCATGAAGGAGTCAAAGAAAAGGTTAAATTCTTTGTGGGTCTATATTTCTCTATAAGAACAAAACAATCTTGTGTTTCTAATAGCTTCCAATTTAAATACAGTAGTTTTCTCCCTTGTGGTGGGGCCAATCTTGAACCATAAACTTCTTGTTTGGACCCATTTCATCCCCAGATCTCTCCTGGTTTTTTTAAATGTCAATTTGTACTGAATTCTTTATACTGTATCTGTCTACATGTTTGAATTTTCCTCAGAGGGAAAAATGATATTTTGGACTTACAGTTCACAGAATTGTTCGGTGGTTGCCTTAGTTACAAAATTGCCTTTAAGAACAATGAATCATTTACTTCCTTGCTTTTGTTTTTCATTTTTCTGTTTTCTTAATTTGACCACAGGGCAATGGATAATTTTAGCAGAGTTTTATTTAGTTCCATTAGGCAATATATTGGATTTACTCTTCTTATTTTTAGTATTTATTTATTTATTTATTTATTTATTTATTTATTTATTTATGTCTTTGTGCATGTGTGCATAAGCATGCATATGGGCACAATGCTATGTATTTAGAAAACAAAGCAAAACTTGTGATAATCAGTTCCCTCCTTCCACCATACGAATCCCAGGAATTGATCTTAGGTCATCAGTTTTGTCAGCAGATGGTTTTGCCAACTGGGCACTCCCATTAGACAAAGACAGTGAATAAATGTGAAGTAATTATGTCTATGTAAGAAGCAGGAACCGATTACAGAACATTTATTCACGTGAATATGTATTTGAATACTATTCAATTACTTCTTAGGATTTCTGTCCTAAAGAGTGAGTTAGTTGTGAACAAGTCTTGTGGCACTGCTTCTCTCTGTGTATCCTTCCTACGAAGAGAATGGTTGTTAAAGTGGTACAAAGTGGTATTTCAGTACAAGGAAGGGATGGAAGTCATCAGGGTGGAAAGAGCCGCTCCTCATCTCACCTCATGTTTCCTGTCAGAAAAGAAAACAAAACTACTTCAGAAATGTACTGAGCTCTCTGTGTATCTATGGCTATTGCAGGAGTCTCAATACTGATTTAGGAGGCTGGAAATTAAAATCCTAGCAGTCTAGGGTGAAAATCACCTCTGTTTCTTGAGATTACTCTTAATATTACTTTTCAGGGTACTTGTTCCATTTCTGCTTTTGTTTTGCTTTGGTTTTCATTCTTGCTTGTTTGTGCTAATAGAACAATTCTGAAAGTGACCTTTCCAGATCATGACTTAAAGAAACATTATATCAGAAAGTTTAAAAATCCACCAGAGTAAAAAACAGTTCATTAATTCAAACAAAATAACCAGCTTCACGGAGGAAACCTCCATTCAGAAGTCATTAGAAACATCATTTTGCTGTCTAGTATTTTCTAATTCTCTGGCAGCATAATTGAATTAATTTGATAGAGGTTCTGTCAAATATGTTAGAATAAATATTTTTATTATGTGATGAAAAACTGCAATTACATAAAACATGAATTACAATTTCTAAAATGTGACATGTCAATATAAATATGTTACTTTGTTTTGTAACTATAGGATATAAAATTGCTTAATGCTGTGCCTTTGCTGTTTTATGATCTTTTACATGAGGCTACATTCTACTGGGATGAATGCCTCATATATTCAGCAGTTAAATAGATGGTCTGCTTCATCTTGACCTTTGGAGAGCCTATGTTGAGTTGGGGGCTCATTTCACTGCTTTAACCATTTACAGCAGTCTTCCAATGGCAAGGCTGTTTCAAATGTTTTCTAATAAGGCAAGCACCTTTACTAAAAGGTCACCATATTAAAATCTATATATCAGGGATTAAAATTATGATTCATCTCTACCATGCAGGAAATTCTAATTAGAGTCACTACAATCATTCTCCTGGTCAAAGTTAGCTGTGAATATTAGAGCTCTGTATTGAGGGTTACAGAATTCATATATATGCACTCAGAAGGGAACATATTCTCTAAACTGTGTTGACAATGTTATTTCTCTTATTTTGCTATTTCCCCCATGGACTTTGAAGTGCACTTTAGGGTAGTTCATCAAAAGGTGTCTCTGCAATCCTAAACAAGCAAGGGCATTGTACTGGCTAGTTTTGTGTCAACTTGACACAGCTGGAGTTATCACAGAAAAAGGAGCTTCAGTTGAGGAAATGCCTCCATGAGATCCAACTGTAAGGCATTTTCTCATTTAGTGATCAAGGGGGAAAGGCCCCTTGTGGGTGGGACCATCTCAGGGCTGGTAGTCTTGGTTCTATAAGAAAGCAGGCTGAGCAAGCCAGGTGAGGCAAGCCAGTAAAGAACATCCC
>QGOO02000133.1:24618-36335 GCA_003336285.2 Mus spicilegus | reverse complement strand
AACTTGCTTCTTGGTCATGATGTTTGTGCAGGAATAGAAACCCTGACTAAGACAGGCATTATGCAATTCTGTGAATCAACCTAAGTTAATCGTGCTAGAACATTATACTCTATCACTACATCAGATCTATCAAAACAACATCAGACTGTATAACAGCAAGTTATAGACATATTAAAGGAATAACCAAAGAATATCTGAAGGAAAAAAATCTATTCAAAATATAACTTTAAGCATCAATGTTACCAGTGTTGAGCATAATGAGAAAATCTTTAAGAATAGAAAATAATAGATTTTATGAAGTTAATTCTTTTAAAGGCTATATTTCATAGAATATCACATGTATCGTTCATAAACTATATTCTATAGTAGATCTTTAACTTAAACATTTTTATTTTTCTGTGAAACAGGGTAGTTTTCAATGTATGCTGCTTTTATTTTACAATGTGGTGTAATTACATCATTTCTTCTTCCATTTCCTCCCTTCAAACTTCCTCATATATCCTATCTGTACCCATTCAAATTCATGGTATCTTTGTCATTAAATGTTTTATATGACTATATTCATAATATTCCTAGATACAACTCACTCAATCTATATAATTCTACTTGTATATATGTTTTCAAGCTAAACCTTCAGTTTTGGATAACTAATTGGTATATTTCTTTTTCCTGTTAAAGACTATTTCTCCTACTTTCACCTAGGTCTAGGCCTGGGCACTTCTAACCTCCATACAATCTAACATTCCAAAGTGACTGATTCAATCTGTCTCATCTTTGCTTCTGACTAAATTGCTCTGCCTGGTTTCATACGTCCTTGTTCTCGTTCTCTGGCTAGTTCTGACTTCCCCAGTGTCTAGCTTGTTCTTTCTGTAACCTGTAGAACCTGTAACCTTTGTAGAACTGTCCCTGTAAAACTGCCACACACACACACACACACACACACACACACACAAAACCATATCACACCATCTTTTTTGTTTCACTATTCTTAAGTAGATTCTCTTCTTCTACTGTTCTCATGTGAGTTGAATGTATCTCTGACACAATTTGTCAAATCTTCCACAGATTAATCACTTTTTCTGTCCCTCAATTGGACATCACTTTCAACATTGCTGTTCCCTTCTACAAATTAACCTTGCCTTTATTGTTATGAATTATAAGTATGTAATAAGGGTATGTTTGTATTTCAGCCAGGTCATACTGTAATCCTAGACTTGTCTGCATTCCTGCTGAATCATAATTTTGGATGAAATATTTTGCTAGAGAAGTCATGTTGCTCTGTTAAAATTTCTCTACATCTATCTGTCTACTTTAAACACACACATATGTACACACACACATACATCAAAGAAAGAGGAAGAGAGAGAGAGGGGGGGGGGGAGTGTGTTCAAAGGCAGAAAGGGTTTCTTTGCATGATAAGCTTTACTACTATGCAAAGAGTTCTTAATCAGGTACTAACTTAAAGGTCTTTTGTGTTATCAGTGTTATTTTCACTCTTCTTTATAAACAAGAACTTGATATCACAAGTGTTAAGGCCAATATTAATGAATAGACCTGCATGAACCTAAAAAGTAACTATACAGCAAAGGATAGCATCACTTGAATAAAGAGGCAACCTAAATAAGGGTAATAAATATTTTGCAGCTACACATCTTTCAGAACATGAATATATACAAAGAATTAGAAATATTGAACACCATAAAAACAGATAACCCAAGTAAAAATATCAGGGATGGAAATAAACAGATTCCTAAAATATGTAATACAAACAGCTGATTAACACTACTACAGCTTAAATTATATTTTTATCCTCACATGTTGAAAGCTACTGACTTAAATACTTAACTTTAGCAATAGGCAAGTTATGTAGATGAAAAACCAAACAGAGAAATGCTGGAGCTAAATGATATAATAAACATAAAAACCTAAAATAAGTACAAAACATTTTAACAATATCTCCCTCTCAGTAGCTCATGGGACTTTCTTCAAAACAGAGCACATATTTGGAGACAAAGCAAGGCTTAACAGGTACAATAAAATTGAAATATCACCCTGTAATTTGTCTGACCAAAACAAATTGAAGCTGGATATCAACAATAACAGAAACAACAGAAAGCCTTCAAATTCATAAACAATTCAATACTGATTGAAAAATCAGTAAAGGCAACAACTAAGAAAGCAATGATTATTTATAGTATCTAATGAGAATGAAAGCACAATGGGCGGCAATGAATGCAGATCTAAGAGGTAAGTAAGTCCTAAGTGCCCACATTTAAAAACCAATGAGATATTTCATATTAGTAACTTAAGGACACACCTGAAAACTCTGGAACCAAAATTAAGACATAACATTCCTGTAAACAGCAGGAAATGATTAAACTTGAGGATGAAATCAGTAAAATAGAGATGCAGAAACAAATAATACATGGAATCAATAAAATAGATTTGTTTCTTTGAGAAAATCAATAAGATTTTTTCACATTAACCAAATGCAGATTTTAATATATGACATCTAAGAAAATTATTTCATGATCAGATAAGGAATTTTTGTTGTTGGTTTTTTCGAGACAGGATTTCTCTGTATAGCTCTGGCTGTAGAGCCCTCACTTTGTAGACCAGACTGGCCTTGAACTCAGAAATCTGCCTGCCTCTGCCTCCTACATGCTGGCATTAAAGGTGTGCACCACTACTGCCAGGCCCTCAGATAAGAAATTTAAACAGGCATATAAACTCTAGTGAAATAAGTAAATAAAAGCATTCCTCCCCTACTGCTACCATGAAAAAAAGTGCAAGGCCAGATGGTTTTATCACATACTTCTACTAAACAGTCAAACAGGAATTAAAGCAAATACTTCTAAAATTATTCCAGAAAATGGTAACAAAAAGTACATAATCCAACTGTATGAGGCTAAAATTTCCCTGATACCAAAACCACTTACTCAACAAAGAGTGTTACAGATTAATTTTCTTTATGAACATAGACGCAAAAATTCTTTTTTCCTTTGTTCCTTTTAGGATTTCAAAGGTTCAAATATGCATTTTTGTTGCCTTTTAAGAAAATTATCATTAATATTTTTTACAGTCCAGTGGTAATCCTCATCCTGTTCTGCCTTCTGACAGTTCCTCATCCCATTCCTCTTCCTCCATGTGCAAGGGGATGTCCTCACACCCCTACACTCATACACCCACACACCCTCACATACACTCACACACCCCTCTAGGTCTTCACATTCCCTAAAGCCTCAAGTCTCTCAAGGGTTAGGTGGTTCTTCTTTCTTTGAGGGCAGACCAGGCAGTCCTTTGCTGTATAATGGGGTAGGGGTGTCTCAGAGCAGATATTGTATGCTGCCTTGTCATTCGCTCGGTATCTGAGAGATATTGGGTGTCTGGGTTTGTTAAACCTACTGGTCTTCCTATGGGTTCTCCCTCCTCTTCAACTTCTTCTAGCAATTCGCTAATTCAACCACAGGAAGCCCTAACTTCAGACCATTGGTTTAGTCTTAGTATCTGATTTTATATCAGTCAGTTGCTTGTTGGGCTTCTCAGAGGGCAGCCATGCTAGGATCCTGTCTATAAGTACATCATGGCATCAGTAATAGTGTCAGGCCTTGGAGTTTCCCCTTGACATGGGTCCCAATTTGTGCCAGTCACTGGACCTCCTTTTTCTCAGTTTCCTCTCCATTTTCATCCCTGAAGTATTTTTAGACAGGAACAATACTGGGTTAGAGTTTTTGACTATGGGTTGGCAACCCCATACCTCTACTTGATGCCCTGTCTTTCTAATGGAGGAGGACTCTACAAGTTCCCTCCCACTACTGTTGGGTATTTCATCAAACGTCCCTTCCTTTAAATCTTGAGATTATCTCATTTCCCATGTCTTTGATGGATTCACCTGCCAGCCTCCTTCTTATAATGAAAGCCTAAAATGTTTCAGCATCAAGATTCTCTTGCTGAATAAACTTTCTAGATCTTTGTGAACTCTGGATGGCAAGGAGCTGAAGAGGTCTGAAACCCTATAGGTGGAACAACAATATGAACTAACCAGTACCCCCAGAGCTTGTATCTCTAGTTACATATGTAGCAGAAGATGGCCTAGTTGGCCATCATTGGGAAGAGAGGCCCCTTGGTCATGCAAACTTTATATGTCCCAGTACAGGGGAATGCCAGGGCCAAGAAGTGGGAGTGGATGGGTAGGGGAGCAGGGCAGGGGGAGGGTATAAGGAACTTTCAGGATAGCATTGGAAATGTAAATAAAGAAAATATCTAATAAAACAAAAGGCAAACAACAACAACAACAACAAAAAATCTCCTCTCAAAGCTGACTGATTCAATCTGCTTCTTCTTGGCTTCTGATTGCGTTGCTCTGCTTGGAAAGACTGCTTCTGAACTCTACAAACTGAACTGCTCTAAACTAGTGTGGTCTGCTCTGAACTGGTCTGAATTGTATTGAATTGACTTCCATCTCTCTTTCTCGCTGCTGTTTAAGTAACATCTCTTTCCTGTCCTAGTGATATATCCTACCTCTGATGCATTCTGTCAAGTCTTTCTCTGATATTGTATGCTCCCTAATTTGGGTTTGTCTGTCTCTCAACTAGATATCATTGTTTGGGATTAAAGGTGGGTACTAAAGTCATATCTATATTTCAGCCAAGTGGATTAATGATGTATATTCCAGCCAGAGGAACTAAAGCTGTGTGCTGTGCCTTCACTCTATCAGGATCATATTTTTGGATGTTATCCCTTAACAGTTCAGACATGTTACTGGATTAAAATTCCTCTACATCTTTCCCCTTTCTGTTTAAACTAAAAATGGTGCACAGTTTAACTACTACAACAGAATCAACTATCTATCCCACAATCTAAACAGTCTGAATGTCTGATAGAATGTTGATGTGATGATCGTTCAATGTTCATAATCCAATCAATGTAATCCAGGCATAAATAAACTAAAAGACAAAACCCAAATTAGGTACGTAAAAGACCTTTAAAAAAACAAACAAACAAAACATCTATTAGCATTGACCCTTGATAAAAGTGTGGAGAGCAACCGGGCAGTGGTGGTGGCACACACCTTTAATCCCATCACTTGGGAGGCAGAGGCAGGTGGATTTCTGAGTTTGAGAACAGTCTGGTCTACAAAGTGAGTTCCAGGACAGCCAGGGCTACAGAGAAACCCTGTCTCAAAAAACAAACAAACAAACAAACAAAAATAATAATAATATATAAAAGTGTAGAGAGTAGGAATATAAGAAGCATACCTCTAATGAAGTACACAGCCAAAAATTTATGAAAAAAATTAATGCATATCTGCTAAAATCAGTCAAAATCAATATTTTTCACTCTTTTCATATCTATTTAATATTCCACTTCAATTCTGAGCTGGAAGCCAGCATGGTCAACAAAATGAGTTTAAGGAGGTCATGAGTATACAGAGGAATATTGTCTCAAAAGAATCCAAATTTTGAGCACTAAAGAAAAAAAAAACTGAGGAGATATCAGTTGATAAGACTTCATGCTCATAGAAAATGGGATTAATATAATTAAAATGGGCATCTTTCTAAAAGCAATTTAAAATTTCAATGTAATCTCTATAAAATCCAAATAGAATCCTCACAGATCTTGAAAGGACAATTTTCAGCTTAATATTGAAAAACAAAATATCTAAGATAGCTAAAACAATTCTGGATATATATATATATATATATATATATATATATATATATATATATATATATATAATAAAAAACTGCTGGATATATCACTGTTTCCAATCTGTTTTTTGTATTGAGCTCTAGTAATTGAAAACTACTTGATATTGGCACAAAATGAAACATGTTGGTCAATTGAATCAAATTGAAGACACAGTCAAAATCCCACATAACCATGAACATCTGATTTTTGATAATGAAACCTTAAATACATACTGGATAAAAGACAGTATCTTCAAAAAAATGGTGCTGGTCAAAATGTCTGGCTGCATGTACAGAAAGACTTCAAAGTGCAACCACATAACCTAAATGTGACAGAAGAGAAAGTAGGAATATCCTTGAACTCACTGACACAGAAAAAGGCTTTCTGAATAAAAGACCATTAGCACATGCTAAGATCAGCAATTAATAATCGGAACTTCGTAATACTGAAATGAATGTGCATGGCAGTAGACATCATCCTGACTCACACAAAGTG
Source organism: Mus spicilegus (assembly GCA_003336285.2). Classification (NCBI taxonomy): domain Eukaryota; kingdom Metazoa; phylum Chordata; class Mammalia; order Rodentia; family Muridae; genus Mus; species Mus spicilegus. The sequence goes on along the minus strand of QGOO02000133.1, from coordinate 30,149 downwards.
ACAGAATACAGAATATGAAAGGATTTTTACCAATTGCATATCTGACAGAGGGATGATATCTAAAATATATAAAGAGCTCAAAACTTGACATTGAGCAAGCAAATAAGCCATTTTTTTTAAAAAAAGATACAGCTCTAAATATATTATTATCAAATGTGTAAAAAGCCCTTATAGAATTGATCAACATACTTAGTCATAAGTGAAATGAAAATCAAATATATTTTAATTTTACACTAGTCAATATGGCCAAGATCAATAAAAGAAATGACAGCTCATTTTGGTAAGGATGCAGATTAAGAGGAACACACATCAGTTCATGGTGATTGGAGTGCAAACATGTAGAAATGCCCTGAAGCTGGAAGTTTTTGGAGGTATTTTCTCATTTAATATTTCGTGGAAATAATATTGGGCATATACTCTAAGGACCCTATGTCCTACTGTAGAGACACTTGCTCAAACATATTTATTGCTGTTATTATATTTATAAGTATGAGTAATTCGAAGCAGTCTAGATGTACACCAAGGGAGTAATTGATGTAGAATATGTGGTTCATCTCATAATTGAATAGACTCAGAAGTTAAGAAAAATAAAATCATGAAATTTGTAGGTAAAGTGTTGTAGTTAGAAAAAAAAAATCATCCCGAGTCAGAAAATTCAGACTCAGAAAGACAATATGCTTAACCAGAAATTAGTAAAGCATAGAGGACCAGGGGAAGGATGGATCTTTCTTGGAAAGGCAAATAGAATAGCTAGCTGTGGATGGATGAGTGAACGAAAACAGGAGGGTATAATGAGAAGGGATGGAACTGGGGGAGAATGAAGAAATATGGAAAGGGATAGTTAGAATTAGAGGCCACTTGATAGGGGAAGTGAAGAGGGTCTTGGAGAAGTTGGGAGAGAGGACTCTGTCATCAAAACATACTATATAAAATAAACTTTAATCAATAAAAAAGACAACTTTCACTAATTTTTTTATTTAAAGGCATTTTTTCAAAATGCAGTACATGATATTTGTGTGTGTGTATGATGTATGCATCTGTTTTTTTGTAAGGGAGTATATTTGGCAAGATACACATGTGAAGTTCTGAAAATAATCACAACTGTTGATGGATCCGTTCTACCATGATGAGCCTGAATCTGTCTCTTGTTTGTGACTGAGCTGCTGGCTCCCAGTTTGGTAATCCCCAGGCTTCCAGCTTATTGCCCACATCTGTCCCTTATCTCGTCCTGAGTGGTGGCATTATACACATACACCACCATATTCAAAATTTACAGGTTCAAATTCAAGAAGTCAAGGCTTATGTAACAAGCATCTGTCTTAATCTGAGGTTAATTTTTGTGAAGAGACACCATGTCCACGGCAACTCTTATAAAGGGCATTTAATTTGTGTTGGCTTACAGTTTCAGAGGTTTAGTCCATCATCATTATAGCAGGAAGCATGGCAGTGTCCAAGCAGACAGGGTACTAGAGGCAGAGCTGGGAGTTCTATATACTGACCTACTAGGTTTCACAGTGGGCAAAGCTTGAGCATAGGAGACCACAAAGGCTGCCCTCACAGTGACACACTTCCTCCTAAAACAGCCACACCTACTCCAACAAAGCCATACCTAATTCCAAAGGGCCAAACCTCCTAACAGTGCCATGGGCCAAGCATTCAAACAACTTTGTCTATGGGGCTCATACTTCAAATCACCACAGCATATTTACCAGTGTCATAAAATATGTCAGTACTGAATGTCATTATAATATTATATAGTGGCTTTTTATTTTTGCATTTCTAGTTTTATTTTATTTTTGTAGCTAATCTTTTTTCAAAGTTGGTTCTTTCGTCTTACTATATGCACAGATAATGTCCTTTTAAAATAAATTAGTGTAAATTTTAAGAAAATAGTGTTTTTCTTAGCACCTTCCTATAAAGTGAAAACAAAGATAAACCTTATGCTTTAGGAAAAACAAAACAAAACAAAACAAAACAAAACAAAACAAAAAAAAAAACCGACTTTCTTTGGAAGTTTGGGTGAAGTAACTCAATCTGCAAGCATTGTATGTTTCTTTCTTAAAAATATTTTTCATCTAAAATTGTTTTTTTACATTCTTTTTCTAGGTATTACCTTGATTTTTTTTCTCCCTATTTGGAGAGTATTATCAGGGTAGACATTTGAACATTCAATGTTTTATTTAGTAATCTTCAAGTTCCTTCACTATGTTGGTGTGCTTCTAAACTACCAAGGACACCAGCAATTATCCTTAGAAATAACAATTATTTGCAGTGTTAGCTCTTTGCCCATAAATACTTTATGTGTAAACCCTGTGAGCCATTCTTAAATTGTAAATATGGGTCATCTCTTCTGATGACTCAGACATTTAGCAGCTATTTATTTGTTTTCTTAGAAAGCCAATAAAGAGGGTGTTTAGAATGAAAAACAGCTCTTTGAAGCTTAATTCTATTTTAATTACTCCAGGACCTCAGAGGCTATGAAACATTGACCCATCTGTAGTCTGCTGCATTGTAGTTTGGACTGTGTTCCATGCCGAATGGTACTTTGTGCAGTATTTGAGTTTATTGATTGTTTAAACTTTGGAATTTTCCATAAAATTAAATACCATAAATTTTACACTTTATAGATTCTTAAGTATTCAGTTCTCTTCTATAAAGTTCAACTACAGCATTTTATCATCATCTGGTAAAACTGAGGGCTTGCTCCTCATTGGATAATAGCTTTTCTGTCCTGTGTGCCTCAGCTCTTGTCATTCATCCTCATTATTTTTGTTTTTTTCTAAACGTGACTACTCTGTCAGTATTAAAGAATTTTACAGAAGGTTTCCTTATGCTCGGAAACATGTAATTTTTTTCCTTTGGCTATGAACTTATTTAGCTAATCACATTAATATAAAAATGAAGCTTTTCCCTTTAGGAAACAAATAAAACCTATATGGTACTTTTGTTTATGACACAAATCTCTTCAAGATTCATCCATGTTTTAGCATGTGTGTTACTACCTCATTTTTCTAGTGTTGAATAAAATCTAAGTAGGTGTGAATTTTATTTTAGCCATGTCTTCCTACCTAAAGGACACTGGGTTGCTTCTACGAGCCAACTGTGAATGAATATGTTATCAATATGACTGTGCATTTTTGTTGATATCTCTACAGTCAATTCATTTAGACATATACAAAAAGCAAGGGCTGCTGGATAATATTGTAATATTATAAGGCTTTTGTGGGATAAATATCTTCTCAGTTTTCAGTCTTTGTACCATTTCAGATGCCCACCAGCAGTATGCAAGATTTAATATTAACATTTATTCTCATCCTCTTATTTCCTTTCCTTCTTTCCCTTTCCCTCTTTTCTACACCCTCTTCCTTTTCTTCCTAGTCCCCATATTTTCTTAATAGTTTTCATTTTATTTTCCCATTTAGTAAAATTGAGCATCTTTTCAAGGTTTTACTGAACACAGGAAGTAATTAGTTTGTCCTGTAATTGTCATTTTTAAATTGGACATGTTTAGAACTTTTATGGTGTGAAGCTTGTTTAGAAGTTTTCTACATATTCTGCAATTGAATATCTTTAGATATACAATTGATAAATATATTTACCCATTCTATTACCTTTTTCCATTGTTGATGGTACACAGTAAAGGACAAAATGTGTGAGTGTGTATGTGTATGGGAACTTTATTTTTCTTTATTGACTGTGTTTATTCATGTCATAACCAAGAAACCACCAATTAGTAAATCAGGAAAATTTAGCTTTTCTTCCTTATTAGAGTCAAGATATTGCTCATAAGTTTAGATCTTTGATCAAGTTTGGGATAATCAACATGAATTGTGTTAAATAAAGACCAACTTGGTCTCTCAAGGTTGCATATCCATTTACTTTGCATCTTAGTAAATGGTTTTGGTGGTATTAGGAAGCTTTGCTGATGATGCATGAAAAGGTAGACCTCTAGTTTATGTTTCTATTTAATTAGTATCCTTGTCTATCTGTATGTGTATATCCCAAAATTTTTAACAATGAAAGATTTATAGTAATAATTGTTGCCAGGAAATAAATACCTTTCTATTTGGTCTTCATCTTCAAGAATATTTTATTTGTGACCTTTTTAGAATGTAAAAAAAAATGAAATTAGTCATTATGCTCATGTTTGAAAAATCATTGTTTTAATGTTATTCTCAGTCATTTGTGAGTAGTTCTAGTATACTCACAGTACTCTAACATTTCCCCTGTGAACATGGTGTACCTTCATACATATTTGTACTAGAAATCTTAATTTCTTTTGCATTGTTCTGTAGCTTAACTTTATAAGCCTTTTATAACTGCTTAAATTAATCCCTCAGTATGACATTCATCTTGACTATGATTTAAGTGGAATTGTATACAAAGGAAACTTCCATTATTCAGTTTAAAAACTGAATTTCTAAATTTAAAAAATTGTATGCGCTCATGTTTTCTTAAAGTTGCAGAGTTAGAAACATAACACATATTGTGAATTCCCATGAATTCCTGTTCATTTCTGCACCAGGGTCTACAGTGACTTTCCCTCTGAATTCACTGGTGGTTGAAATCTAAATCTTTATAAAGTCAATTAAGTATCATTGTAATACTCATTTAAAAAATACTACCACATTTTCTCATTCACATTTCAATAATTACCTTTATTTCAGAATGTGGAAATATATATCAAACCAGATTAAAAAGCTCATTGTTATAGTGGAAAATATGAACAGATAAAAAAGGTTTTGTTTGTCTTTAAAATTGCTTAATGCTTCTATGGTTATCTTCAATATTGCTTACCTTAAAAAATAAAGTTATAAAGTAAAAGCAAAACAAAAATATCTAGAATACAGTCTCACATTTATAGTACGTATGGCACTGAAGTCTAAAACTGAACATGAAGTTAAGGAAAGATCCATTTGAATACAAGTATAGTCTTCATATTAAAATATGGCATATTAATTCTAAGATAAAAAATTAAGTTAAATACCTCAGATTAAATTACTATAAATAGTTAGAGATGTCCTTTCATGATAGGAACTATTTCTTTAGTGGATATTTCTTCCTAAATGTACAGAATATATTCTTGGACATATTTATTTTCTGCAGTTGTAAAACAAGATAAAAATTTAGTATGTCTGTTGGTTTTCATTTCGCCAAATATCAGAATAGTTTTATTTAGAGCTGACTTTTTACTTTTGTGATGTTGCTTTTCATAATTGATGTCTTAAATATTTAACTCGTGAATGGTGTACAAATATAATTTTGTTTACTTTTAACTGAATTATTTTATTAATACTTTTTAGTTTTTATTTCTTCTTCTCCCAGTATATATGATGTTAAGGTTACTGCTGAATGGATTTAACCTTGATTCCATTATTTTTTTTTCCATTTTTTATTAGGTATTTAGCTCATTTACATTTCCAATGCTGTACCAAAAGTCCCCCATAGCCACCCACCCCCACTCCCCTACCCACCCACTCCCCTTTTTTGGCCCTGGCGTTCCCCTGTACTGGGGCATATAAAGTTTGCGT
>QGOO02000133.1:0-10064 GCA_003336285.2 Mus spicilegus | reverse complement strand
AATCTCAGAGTTTAAGGAACACACCTTTAATCTGGGCTACACCTTTCATCTGGGATTAAAGGTGTGGTGGAACACACCTTTAATCTGGGCTACACCTTCTGCTGGAGACAATATAAGGACATTGGAAAAAGGGAGTCTAGCTCTTGCTCTTGCTCCTTCGTCTGCTTGCTTCGTGAGACTGAGTAGCTGCTAGATCCTTGGACTTCCATTCACAGCTTCGACTGAACAATTGTTGGGAATTGGGCTGCCGACTGTAAGTCATCAATAAATTCCTTTACTATCTAGAGACTGTCCATAAGTTCTGTGACTCTAGAGAACCCTGACTAATACAATAGTATTCCATTGTGTAAATGAACCACATTTTCTGTATCCATTCTTGGTTAATGGACATCTGGGTTGTTTTCTGTTTATGGCTATTATGATTAAAGCTGCTATGAACATAGAACACTTTTCCTTGGGATATGGTAGACTGTCTTTTGGGTATATGCTCAGGAGTGGTATAGCTGGGTCTTTTGGTAGAACTATTCCAATTTTCTGATAAACCATTGTGCTAGTTTGACTTTCAGAGTGGTTATTTAAGTTTGAATTTCCAGGAGAAATAGAGGAGTCTTAACCCATCACCACATCCTTGTCATCATGGACTGTCAGGTTTTGATCTTAGACATACTGATTGGTGTAAGGTGGAATCTCCTGGTTGTCTTGATTTTCATTCCACTGATGACTAAGGATGCTTTGAATTTTCTTTTTAGTTTTGTGCCCAATTTTTTAATTAGGTTATTTGGTTTGTTAGAGTTTAACTTCTAGAGATCTTTATATATTTTGGATATTGGTACTCTCTCATATAGATTGGTTTATTGAAGAACTTTTCCCAATCTATAGGCAGCTGTTTTATCTTCTCGACAGTAAGTATCCTTTCTATTACAGAAACTTTTCAGTTTCATGAGATCCCTTTTATCAATTGTTGATCTTACAGGCTGAGCACTTGACGTTTTGTTCAGAAAATTATCTCTTGTACCAATGAATTCAAGGCTCTTTCCTACTATCTCTTCTACTAGGTTCAGTGTATCTGGTTTTTGATTGAGGTTCTTGATCCACTTAAACTTAGGTTTTGTGCAGGGTGCTAAAATATGGACATTCCTCTACAAGCAGATATCAAGTTAGAATAGCACAATTTGTTGAACATGCTTTCCCTATTGCATAGTATGATTTTAGTTTTTGTCAAAAATTTGTATCCATAAGTGTGTGTGTGTGTGTGTGTGTGTGTGAGAGAGAGTGAGAGAGAGAGAGAGAGAGAGAGAGAGAGAGAGAGAGAGAGAGAGAGAGAGAGTAGTGTACCAATACCATGCAGGTTTTTATCAGTATTGCTCTACAGTACAGCTTGAATCCAGGGATGGTGATTCCTCCATAGGTTCCTTTATTGTTCAGAATTATTATAGCTATCCTGGAACTTTTTCTTTTCAGTATAAAGTTGTGAATTGCTCTTTCCATGTCTGTGAAGAATTTTGTTGGAATTTTGATGGAGACTGCATTAAATCTAGACATTGCTTTTGGTAAAATAGTCATTTTCACTATGTTGATTCTACTGATCCATGAGAATGGGAGAGCTTTCAATCTTCTGCTTTCTTCTTTAATTTCCTTTTTTCACAGACAGAAAATTCTTGTACTAATCTTTTACTTGATTCATTAGAGTTGCACTATGGAGAGCCATGCCGTGAGCAATCGCCATTATAAGATGGCTCTGGCTTCCACTACACCTAACTAGTAAACAAGCCTTATTCGCAAGTGCAAGAGTAAATTCACGCCCAGTCACTGCCCATCTCGGGGCGTAGTAATGGGGTGATAGGCGAGCAACTAATCAGGTGCTGTCACGACACATCAGGTGCTGAAAAGTCACGCTGCGGGCTATATAAGTATCACCATTTTCCGGGTTTGGGGTCTTCCTCATGTTGAAGCAATAAAAGCTTTGTCTTAGAAGGATCCGGTTGTCCGAGTGAATTCTTGCCAGCGAGATACTAGCTCAGGCAAGATTGCACCATGATATTTTATATTATTTGGGGGCTATCGTGAAGGACGTTGTTTCCCTAATTTCTTTCCCACACCATTCATCATTTCTATAAAGGGGGATATTTCTTTCTTTGATTCAGTCTTACATCTAGACACTTTGATGAAGTTGTATATCAGCTTTAGGAGTTCTCTAGTAGAATTTTGCAGGACACTTATATATATATTATCATATCTCCTCGTAATAGTAGTACCTTGACTTCTACAATTCCAATTTGTATTTCTTTGATTTCCTTTTGTTGTCCTATGGGTCTGAGTAGACCTTTGAGAACTATATTGAATATATAGGGAGAGTGGGCATTGTTTTCTTTTCTCTGATTTTTAATAGAATTAATTAAGCTTCTTGCTATTTAATTTGGTGTTGGCTACTGCCTTGCTGTATATAGCTTTTATTTTGTTTAGGTATATGCCTTAAATTTCTGATCTCTCCAAGACTTTTAACATGAAAGAATGTTTGATTTTATCAAGGGAGTTTTCAGCATAATTGAGATGTTGATGTGAGTTTTTTCCTTTGTGTTTGGTTATATAGTGGATTACTTTGATGAATTTTTATGTATTAAACCAATCTTACATCCCTTGGATGAAGCATACTTGGTCCTGCTGAATGATGTATTCAATGTGTTCTTGCATTAGGTTTCCAAGTATTTTATTGAATATTTTTGAATAGATGTTCATAAGTGAAATTAGTCTTAGCTTCTCTTTGTTGAGCCTTTGTGTGGTTTTGGTATCAGCATAAATGTGGCCTCATAGCTCTCTGAGAAAATTAAAACTATATATAAATAATTAGGTGAACTAAAGAAATGGCACAAGAGCAAATTAACGAAATCAGAAATTGTAAGAAAGACGAAACAGCAGAAACTGAGGAAATCCAAAAATTTATTTGGTCTTATTTCAAGGTCTAAATAACTTTAAAAGTCCCACAGTCTTTACATATTCTTAAAATTTCAATCTCTTTAAAATATCCATCTCTTTTAAAATCCAAAGTCTTTTTACAATTAAAAGTCTCTTAACTGTGGGCTCCACTAAAACAGTTTCTTCCTTCAAGAGGGAAAATATCAGGGCACAGCCACAATCAAAAGCAAAAGTCAATCTCCAAGCGTCCAATATCTGGGATCCAACTTACGATCTTCTGGGCTCCTCCAAGGGCTTGGGTCACTTCTCCAGCCATGCCCTTTGTAGCACACGCGTCATCCTCTAGGCTCCAGATGCCTGTACTCCACTGCTGCTGCTGCTCTTGGTGGTCATCTCATGGTACTGGCATCTCCAAAACACTGCATGACCCCTTCAGTCCTGGACCATCAATTGCAACTGGGGCTGGACTTTCACCAATGGCCTTCCATGGCCTCTCACAGTGCCAAGCCTCAGCTGCTCTGCTCAACTCCTTCATGCCTTCAAAACCAGTACCACCTGGGTGACCCTTACACATTACCAAGTCCAGCCACAGCACAAAGTACAGGTATTTAAATAATTGCTAGAGCATTTGAGAGATTTTTTTTAACATGCTGCATGAACTGAATGTATAATCATCATCATCGATATTGTGAAACCCTTCCTCCAGTGTGATTTTTGCTGGTTGGGATTTCAGATGGTGATTAGCCCATGAAGGCTAGTCACCTTACCTCATTAAAGGTACGTCTGAGAGTTTCTTTATTTTTCCATCATGTGAGGAATAAATTAAGATGTCCATCTATGAGGCAAGTAGCAAGTTCCCACCAGATTCTTCTGGTATCTTGCTCTTGGATATTTCAGTTTTCATAAATGAGAAAAGTAAACACTTTCAGTGTGTGTTATTTATTAATCAAGCCTAAATATACCTCATAATACATATAATATAGATATCATAGGGATATAGTGTTATAGTCTTCATCTCATCAAAGTCCTAAAGGGAGTTATATAAACTATTTGATCATAAACATTGATATCCTTAACAAATACAATATTCCTTAAAGAAATCTTGGCCTGTCAGGAAGTATATTATAATGCCCAATAACACGTATGCAGTCTAAATTACATAACTGATTTTGGAGGGGGGAATAATCTAATAGGTATCCACAACAAAAAATGAAAGTATCCTATGTTTAAAATTCAGAGGCACAAAATGAACTAATGTCCCAAAATATTTTGTATATTTAAAATTTTATATTTAAAATTACTCAACTCCTCTAGGATTATTCTTATCTGTCTTTTATTGAAATATAAATAAAATGAAAGTAAAAACAAACTAAATAAAGTGTAAAGCAAAGAAGGTGAAAAGACATAGAGAAATGAATATATAGTAAAATGTTCATTATTGGATTTAATACTCAGCTTAAGTAATATTGGTCTTATTTTGGTTAATGAATCTAAAGAGTCCATCCGGAGCTCAGGTGGTTACAGTGCTGTGGGACTCTGATGAGAAAGACAGGGGATTCTTCCAACTTTCTTTCAGGATAAAATGTAAATGACATAAGGACCATCCAATAAATACTATCTTCAAAACATTTTACCATCTTTCAATAAAGACACATTCATATTTTTCAACTTTGTTATTAACCATTGAGTGACTCTAAATTAAACCATAGCAGATATCAAGTATTTGTATACTCATTATTCTAATATTTGCACATTGCAAAGGTCATCAAATGTTTCATGGAGTAAATATATTTCACTGACAACCTAGAGTTAATGCAACATTCAACACATGTATGCCCTCTCATTTTTAAGGAAAATATAAAATGTACATTCTTTTTCATACATTTTTGACTTCTAAACTCTGAGAAAAATTTAGTTTATGATTATTTTTGTGGCATACAGTTCTCAGACCTTGCATGGTTGTCGCTGTTATTCACAGTAGATCATCACAAAAGACATCTTTTAAAAAATCCTTGTGGAAAGATAAATTCACAGGTCAAAAGAGTGACTGATGGTGTGTTACAATAGCAGCTTACAAGTTAACACAGGGTACGATTACAATGCTGCACATGAGGCTTTTACTCTTCACAGAGTATGGGGGCAGTTAATCAATAGTTGAGGAAGGAGATTCTTCTTTGGTGGTGTAGCCAACTATAAGTTTTCCATGAACCTATAACCCCAATCTAACTCAACAGGATGGACTTAAGTGAAATCATTTTCTTTACCTGTTGTTGATGTTCTATCTGGAATGAATAGTCATTCATCCATGTCTCTTAGAAAAAGTTTTTGCAAAACTTGCTTCCCAGACAGGAGCAGAAAAAAGTAAAAAATAAGATTGAGAGTAGCAGTTGCATTGCCTTTGCTGGAGTAATGAAATTGGTAGTGGAAAACGAGGTATCTGAGGGTAGGAGGGGAATAGGAGGGCTTCAAAGGTTGGCCATATTCCTCTGTGATATGTGACCTATTCTGTAAGTTATGAGGATCCCTGTAAAATGGCAGACAGAATGTAAATAAAGAAATTATCTATTAAAAATAAATAAAAAATGGCAGACATAAAATCTAATAGCTGAAAGGAACTGGTACACCATGAGCTCATAAAAGGCTTTGTCAATTGTGTGGTTTTTGCTTTAATCAGAAAGATATGCAGTTGAGACTCAACTGTCCTCTTACAAAGAACTTATTCTTGTTAGGGTGTAATTCCAATCAGAAAAGCACATGAGGGCACAGTCTTTCATACTAGTTCATTGTTTATTAGCAGTAGAAAAGGAGGAGAGGAAGTTTTGGCTTTCCGTTTCTTGGAGTGGGCAGGGTTTAAGTTAAAAACGTTATAAATTAGTGTTTTGCTAGAGAATACTTGCCAAACTCTCAAAACCATGTTAAGAATCAATGATGAGGAAGAGAATGTGGTATAAATATTGAAAAATATCTCTATGCCTCAGGTTTGGTAAAGAAGATGGGAAAATTCCATGATTTACTATGCAAATTGCAGCCTTAATAACGAAAGAAATAGGGGAAAAATGTTAAACATGGAATGGGCTGCTTCATTGATTCCAATGGGAAAGACTTAAGTACTGAGACATCTTCAAAACCTGGGTTCATGGGCTGTAAGACATGAGAACAGATGGGATTAGTTTTAGTTCTGTGAAAGCGAGAAGACTCAGTAACTTAGCTACAATATTCTCTGCCTGAACACATTAAAACTATGTTTAAACTTAGAAGAAAGATCCCTTATATGTATAAAGGGTTTTTTTTTTAAAGCTACAAAGACCCAGTGTCTGTGTTGACTTACCTCTAAGTGTCTCTGTCCAGAGAAGGTCTTGAAGCCTACCAACAATAGAAACCCTTGTCATCATACTTTTCTGTGTACTAGATGAAAATAGCCTATTGGTGAGTACATGCTTCGGCATAAATCATGAACAAATATATCAGGCCTAAAGTATGCAATTATTTATTCCCTGATGTCTTATTTTCTTTACTTGCTAAGAGATGCTATTGGTGTTGCAGAAGGAGAATTATCCTGCTTAATTATGTACACTGTATGTTATACTTTTGACATACAAGGCAAGATGTACCAACCATTGAAATAATGGCACAGTTACAATGGATTTAAGAGGATCTCAAGTCTCTGATACACAAAAGGGGACTCATGTTTGATACAATGACAAAACTGTGGCTAAGAAAGCCATAGAACTTGTTTATTCTAAATGGATGAAAAATGCTAATAAAATTTTAAAATTGTTTATGTTTACATTGGTATTATTCATGGACAGAACTGTTGGTTGTGGTAACTGAAGTCAATGATTTAAAAACCATTGGCAATTGAACCCTCAGCCTTAAATAGAATATCAATATTATCCCTTTCAATGCTAAATGAACATTTGGGGAAAGTAAGTACAATGAATGTAAGAGCAGGAAGAAGAGTACAGAGTGCTATAAGACCCAATCTTTCAAGCAGCAATTGCTGTTGCTATCTTGAATTTATGTTTATGTAAGAAATACCAAGGTTTAGCCCCTAGTCATTCATTCTCTTATTGAAAGGAAGGGGGTTCATAGGTTGTCTCATAAGGCTATCCTTGAGATCTACCCCTTATTAAACATATAGAAACAGTTAACATTTGCTTATTTCTGGAGATGAAGATTCTTCTTTGATGATATAATCTTAGATAAAGTGTAAATAATTGCTCATCCATGATTCCATAGCTAAACACATTTATAATTATTAGTTCACCCAAATAGACTTGGGTGGAATAAATTTTTGGTCTGTTACTGGTACCCTGTATAAGATGAATAGATAACTATATCCCTAAGAAAAAATGTTGTGCAAAAATTTTAAATCATATTAAACTTTCCTTAAAATCTGTAATTTATGAACACCATAAAAAATTCACAAACATCTAAAAAAATCCCATTTTACTAACAACTTATATTTAATGTTTGTTTTTTTCTTTAACTCAAGGCATTTCTGACTAAAAATAATCTCTAACATTACCTCAAATGCTAAACACATCTAATTGGATATGGTATGAAATTTATTATTCTTTGATTCCTATATAAATTACAGAATGTTTACTTTCATTTTGTTTGTATTAAGTTATTTATCTCTTCAAAAAATTCAAAATAATTAGGGACAAATCTGTAGGACAGAAGTTACATTACAGAACTTGGGTATAAAATGTTAAATATTGAGGATTAGTGAAAAATCTTATTGTATTTCCACAGTGTCCACAAATATGTTTCAGAAAAATAAAAAATGAAGCAAAATCTAGTCATACATTAAAATAAAAATGGATATTAGCCCAAAACTTAGGATACCCAAGATATGAGATACAATTTGCTAAACACATGAAACTCAAGAAGAATGAAGACCAAAGTGTGGACAGTGTTCCCCTTCTTAGAATTGGGAACAAAACACCCATGGAAGGAATTACAGAGACAAAGTTTGGAGCTGTTACAAAAGGATGGACCACCTAGAGACTGCCATATCCAGGGATCCACCCCATAATCAGCTTCCAAACGCTGACACCATTGCATACACTAGCAAGATTTTGCTGAAAGGACCCAGATGTAGCTGTCTCATGTGAGACTATGCTGGGGCCTGGCAAACACAGAAGTGGATGCTCACAGTCAGCTATTGGATGGATCACAGGGCTCCCAGTGGAGGAGCTAGAGAAAGTAGCCAAGGAGCTAAAGGGATCTGCAACCCTATAGGTGGAACAACATTATGAACTAACCAGTACCCCGGAGCTCTGGACTCTAGCTGCACATGTATCCAAAGATGGCCTTGTCGGCCATCACTGGAAAGAGAGGCCCATTGGACACACAAACTTTATATGCCCCAGTACAGGGGAACGCCACGGCCAAAAAAAAAAAAGGGAATGGGAATGGGTGGGTAGGGAAGTGGGGGAGAGGGTATGGGGGACTTTTGGGATAGCATTGGAAATGTAATTGAGGAAAATACGTAATAAAAAAATGAGTTTGTATCGATAGTATCTGTAACAACTCAGAAACCTCATTTTCAATACATACCAGAGATAACCTGGTGATCAAGTTTATAGTAGTGAGGAATAATGGTATATCCTGCATCCATAAGCTTGTCTGAAGAGTCATATGATCTTGGGAATATTGAGCTCTAACCAAAATTCAAGATTCCACTTTTATAATTCAGAATTTTTCATCATGGCAGACTTCTTTTAATGTCATGGTTTCCATTGATAAATAGGAGATATCAAAAACTAAATGAAAAAAAATCAAATGCTTCACATACAAATTCATTCTTACTAGTTTTATACATTCTGGAAATTTTCACATGCTTCATACAGAAATATCATAAAATTCTTTTAGATAACTAATTTGGGTTGTCTTCATCACTCCAAAGATGAAAGAATCACAATATGTATTTCTATGTCTTAAACTGAGAAGGTGATAGACTTACACTCAAGTATTTCTAGGCATCCTGAACCATATTTTTACCTGCAAAAGCAGATGGGAATTCCAATTCTCAATATATACGCCAAACTCATAACATAATTTAAACTTAATGTTTTATTCCAAAAAAATGTGTATTTTCCCACAGGAAGTAGTAAAGTCTGAGGGGAAAATAAAAATAACATGGTAATGGTCTCGATGTACAAATTGCTTGTGAATAAGCTGGATTCTGAGCTCACATTATGAGTAACTGCATCCCACATTCACTGCTGCAAATTTCAACATTTCTCACATCCAAATTCATAAATCTCTGCAAATTGATGTTTTATTTAATTTTTGGCTCTTTTCTCATTGTAGCTGTAATTTGAAACTGCTACACATAGACTATTGATTTTTAAGGAGAAGGACTGAGTAGTAGAATGTAAAGTCAGTGAATGTGTCTGATACCACCATTAGCAATAACAGCATGTATACTGCTTGCTGGATTCTTACAGTGTAAGAAAACTATTCAAACATACATTTAATTCACTTATATATTTTGAGGAGACCAAAATGTCACCTGTGTAGCCAACTCTGGAATCCAATTTATGATTCAACAGCTTCAATCTTATGGTTTCTAGAATTGTGGCAATGAACAACCATTGCCAATTTTAACTTCCAGAAAGTAAGTCATTCAGTATCAATCTAAGGTAAGCATTTAACTTCATTTTACAGATGCGAAAATTACATTTTTTCACATGTGATCTACAGTCAGGATATAAACACACTGAGTTAATGAAGGTTCATGTTGCAGATAACCACCCTTAAATATTTTTATAGTCCTGTAAAGTACATCTGTGAAGTAACATGGGCTACAGTTCACTTCATGGTACTACTTTCATTAAATATTTATGTTGTAGTTATACCTATTGATGCTTTACAGTCCACAGTCATTTATTCTCTGTGATTTGACCAGTTGTTGTTCCTATAACAGTCTGCATCTGCTGCAAAAAGAAGCAACTTTTATAGTAAGTGGAAGCTACACTTATCTTGGGGTACAGAACTAAATATTTATATTATAGTTAAAAATTATATTGATTTAAGGAGACGGAACTTGCAGGTTCTCCTTTACATTCTGAAATCTCAGCCTATGAGTAGTTAACTATGTTTAGAGTTCCAGGAAAAAAAACAAAACAAAACAAACAAAC
>QGOO02000132.1:109191-123843 GCA_003336285.2 Mus spicilegus | reverse complement strand
TTATGACAGCATTGTGTGAAGCCCCACCGGAAAACAAGATACTATGGGGACAAAATATGAATAAAGGCATTCAGAAACATTTGTTACCAACTGCTTATATGATGAGCATAATGCATCCATTGATGACATCTAGATTAATTGAATGGGCTTTTGTCAGGGAGAACTTTGGCAAGAATGTACATGAGTTTGTGGTTTTAATTTTTGTATCCTATATACATAACATATAGGGGTGAATTTATTTAAGATATTTTCATGAAGACATATCACAATAGATTGCAGTTCCTGACCCACAACAAAAAAAAATAAATCATTTTTTCTCTGTTTATTATGTTACCTTTAACTCCCAGACTATCTTGGTTTATATATTAGCATCACACATATATCACAGTGTACTTATACTATGTTAAGTTTTCACTCTGAAAAGAGAAAAAAATCATGATATCTGGTGTTATGTGTTATATAATTTAAAATATTAATTTTATGTTGCATTAATCTCATGGCTTAAAAAAGAAGGAAACACTACATTGGGCAGATAAAGGGAAGTTGGAGTGGAAAGTTGGAAAAGAGTAGAAGGAGAACATAGAATGGGAGAGGACACAGAGGAAGAGGAAAAAGAAGAAAGGAGAAGAAGAAAGATATGGCCTTGAAAAACAGCAAGTTCTAAAGGGTCTCAAAGATATGGAAGATTGTAGGGTAGTTGTAGATGTGCATAATATAGGGGCACAGCATATATTCATATTGATTGAGATGTGTTTTCATTGCCAGGCCACTTTTGGGTTGGAGATTTATCACAGCAAAATGGAGCACAACTTATTGATTTGAACTCAACTAACCTGGGATAAAAATTCTCTGCCCCCCAAACCACTAAATGAAGCTTGTGCAGCAATATAGGCTACAGTAGGATGGATTTGTAGGTGGCTGGTTTTGAGAGGCCTAGAAAATGGCAGAGAGGCATCTATACTGGAGAAAGTCTTTCTGTGTTAGCTTCCTCTTATCCTTCACTCCCTACCCTTCCTCCCCCACTCCAATCAGTTACGCAGAGAAAGTGTGTCTTTTTACACTCAGCTCCCCCCGTAAATGAAGAATCAGGAAACAAAAGTACAAAGTTCTCTGGACCAGGTGACTCATTGATATAAAAACAGAAATATAACTTTTTCATACTTAATTATGAGAAATTTCACCTGCAGTTAAGAACTAGAAAGGGAATATTAGTCACTGACTCCAAGTAGAGGAAGCAGTGATAATCGCCTGCTATGAAAAGGTGTTAATTAACTGAAGTCTGCGGCTCCAGGTAGAGAGCATAAAAGATAAATATTAGTATATGTATTAATTAAATAAACATCTGTGTCTCAAGATAGAGAGCATTACAAATAGGACATATAACAGGATTGCTGCTATAGGTAGAGAGCGAGTTTAACAATTAAAATCTAGCTGCTTCCTATTGGCTTATATTAGTGAAAGTTTGAATTAATTGCTTTAAAAATGCTATAAAGATATACTGCTCTAATAAGTCTTATAGGATATTCATATTTTGTCTAATATGAGCTACATTGGAATTTTGGGTTTAAATCCTGGTTTGACAAGCTGCCTCTTATAAGCAGGTATGATAGATGTGTGAATCAATTTAATAAAGTTTGTAGGAAACTCATATTCTCTAACATGGACTACATGGGAATTTAGGTTTACTATGCTGGCATGACAAATTAAAAAGTCCTATGTAGGCTAAACTCTGCATGATTTTGAGTATTGTGGTTGTTTTATTATTCTTCTGGGACTGAGGCAAGCTACAGTTTTCCTGGTTACCAGTTGAAAGATATGTGGATTTTGGGAAAAGTTTTTGTCTTTGTGTTTTTGGAAAGGTGAGTAAGTATTTAAAACTTCCAGAGATATATAGATTTTATTTGATAGAGGGAGAGTCCCTGAAAATCAAGATTCTAGAGAATACAACAAAATGTTATCTTCGTGATATTAAAATTTTGTTTTGAGATTTGTATATTAAGATGAAATTCATGTTTGGTAAATTTCATTGTCAGACATGCTGAACTGACCTGCCTGAACTCCTGAAGTTTTGTTTTTTTTTCTCCAGATCCCATCAGGACACACACATCAGAGGCAATCATTGCCATGACCTTCTTAAGGCCAATGTGTTCCCCCATTTCCCTACCCTTGCCACTCCCTTCACAAATATCTCAACACTCATATTCAGCTTGAAGAATTTATGAAGAGCTGTCATCCTCATTCCCTAGTCTTTAGGACTGGGTGTGGGAATTATTGATTTTCTTTGATACTGAAATTTTGAAGTACAGGGCTTAGACCCAGTCCTTCTATTGGTGCTATTATTAACAGATCTGAGATGTTTAAGCCTGTGAGTTAAGGGCCAAATAGGAAATTCATGGAACAGTTTATTTTTAGGTTGTTTTAAGTTATTATAATCATAAATGCCTGAGAGTAAGTAACAGAGAACAGTCAAGATTGCTTCACATAGATAGTTGGTTTTCAAAAATGTCAGAAGTCCACAGAATGTGACATGTAATGTTATTTATTCAGGTTTTGTTGAGACTAGTCTGCTCCTGACAGTTTTCCCTGTCTTGGATTCAAACAAGAAACTGACCATTTTAGAGTTACTCCAGATTTGGCAAAACAGCTACTAGGAAATTACTGCCTCATTTCATCTACAGACATGATATTGTCCAAAGAAAGGACACAACTACAGGTTACGACAGCTTGATTATGCCAAGACAGAGTAGGCTAGTTCTTAATATTCCTGTTTCTCTAAGTCTGTCAGATGATGCTGGCCAGTACTAGGCTGATGATGGACCCTTCAATGTGTTGAAGTAAGGGGCTGTTGAATTGAGCAGTGTTCTCTATAATTTGGCCAAGTTTCTAAGCTGTGTTAGATATAGGATGACCTTTTATACTACCATGATGCATTTGAAACTAATATCAGTTGTTCCCTCTCCTCTCTTCCATAGGTTGTGCCTAGGTCTTACTGTTCTAAGAACTTGTTTTTCATCAGGTATTCACGTTTTCATATACCAAGGTCCCTATCAAATTTGCCTTGCATCTCGTTATCATATGGTTTTCTTCACTACTGTGACAAATATTAATTTAAAATCAGTGTAGGCTTCTACAGTGCTTATAAAATCTTTGTAAACAAGGTGGAAATTCCCTTTGCTACTGAAGCTTTCCCCCTAGAACTTATAGCTGCAAAGCCTCATTGTTCTTTCTATTTCAGTATTTGGATATCAGAGTGTTGCCCTTGACCTAGCACCTTCTCTTAGAGTATCTTCATTCCACTTGGTCGGCTCCATGCATCAATATTTCTAGCTCTTTTCCTTTGCTATGTATACTAGCTCATTTTGTGTGTCAACTTGACACAACCTGGTGTTCTCACAGAGAAAGGACAGCCTCCCTAGAGAAAATGCTTCCATGAGGTCTCGTTGTAAGGCATTTTCTCAATTAGTGATCAATTGTGTGGGGCCCATTGTGGGTGGCGCTATCTCTCAATTCTATAAGAAAGCAATCTGAGCAAACCAGAGTAAGCTAGCCAGAAAGTAACAAATCTCCATGGCCTCTGCATCAGCTCCTGCTTCCTGACTAACTTCTGCTCCAGTCTTAACTTCCTTTGATAATGAACAGCAATGTGAAAGTATAAGCTGAATAAACCCTTTCCTCCACAACTTGCTTCTTGGTCATGATGTTTTGTGCAAGGAATAGAAACCCTGACTAAAACACTATGTAAACCATTGCAAATGGATATTAGCCTCTAATATTGCTGTTACCAATCTTTTCCAGCCTAATTCTATTTTGAGTAACCCAGTTATTTAATTTGTTTCAATTAAGTCAAGTCCATCCCATAGGAAATGATGGCCTCCTTAAAAAAGCTTTAGATATATCCTTTCTATAGAATGCTATCCTATCTCATTATAATTTTGTTCCACACCATCAACAGGCATATTATATACAAGTATTGTGTAAGCTGATGTTGATCTTGTAGCCCCAGGATGATCCTCTGCTAATTCTGTCATCATGGTTGTTGAGAGTTTAAACTTTTCTTTTAAACTAGACTATTTTGTCAGACTTTCCTACTTCTTTTTCAGTATTTCCCCAACCCACCACCCTCCAGAACTGTTTTTGTTTGTTTGTTTGTTTGTTTCACTTTGTCCTTCTGTGCGAAACAAGCTCTGTCACCAAGGATAAGCTTTTTAGTCTCTATTACTTCTCAAGTAATAAATAGGATAGAATAGGATAAACTCTGTAGGTCCATAGGAAAATCTGCCATCCTTTAAGAAAATATGGAGCAGAGGGACTGCATATGTTGTATCATCTCACCACTCTCCAACCCCAGAATTTCCATAAGCAAAACACACAAGGCTGAAAAGAAAGAAAGAAAGAAAGAAAGAAAGAAAGAAAGAAAGAAAGAAAGGAAGGAAGGAAGGAAGGAAGGAAGGAAGGAAAAAAAGAAAGAAAAGAAAAGAAAAAACAACAAAAAGAATCCAGAAAATTCCCTCTGGAGACAAAGCAGAGTATATGCCTATAATAGCAGAATTAATAAATCAAACTTCATATGCCTTATGCTAATTTTACTAAGGACAAAAAGCAGGCTTGAAACAAATTAAGATTAAGGGTAACATTCTTACACGCGTTCACGCGACCGGCCAGGAAGAACACAGCAAACCGGAATCTTCTGCGGCAAAAACTTTATTGCTTACATCTTCAGGAGCAAGAGAGAGAGAAAAAGAACAAGAACAAGAAAGCAAGAAAAAGAGCGAGAGAGAAAGAATGGCAAAACCCCGTCCCTTTTAAGGAGAATTATCCTCCGCCTAGGACTTGTTACTCCCTGATTGGCTGCAGCCCATCGGCCCAGTTGTCATCACGGGAAAGGCAGAACACATGGCGGGAAAACTGCCCCTGCACGTGTGCAGATTATGTTTACCACTTAGAACACAGCTGTCAGGGCCATCTTATAATGGCAAATGTGAGGGCGGCTCCTCACATAACATTCCATCTAGAGTAGAAATGAGGCCACTATCTTGTCAGTAAAAGTCCTAAACTAGGAATAGGCAGTTTATTGTAGGAACAAGGATAAGTAGTAAATGATGGACCAGTTTATGCAAGACTTCAAAATACCAAGACACAAGGTAGTTGATTTGTCTCTTGAAAAATCTATGCTAACATATGACATAAAAATATTTATTTAAACTTATAATGGACTTATGGGAATAGAAAACAGTTAATAATCATTTGGTCATGTAGTAAGTAGTCTTAATGGAAAGACATGTAAACCATTCTGCTGTAGCTCCTTAAGCCATTTAGACCTATGCCATGAACTATTGCTTTGCACTTACTATGAATTCACTGAATTTAGAAATGATTAAAACACTATTTGATTAATTATTATAACTAAATATAATAATTAATAGCCACAATATATTTGTGATGTAGCCTTATCTACATCATCAAGTATTCAAGAAACTATTTTTCTTTATTTTTCTTTCTTTCTTCCTTTTCTATTCCACTGGCTTTTGAATTTTTAAGGAAATCTGAGCATGTAGCCTGGCCAGTGACAGTTCCAGGGTAAAAGAGAAAACAAGAGAAGTACCTAAGTTTCTTTTTCCTTGCTGTTATCAGTAGGATGTAATTGGTAGAAAAAAAAAGAAGCTTTTGGCCACTACATAGCAAGAGAGAGTTGAAATTCAAGAAGGAATCAGCTTTTGGACCCATTCACCATTGTCATACTTCTTCACTCTCTGCCTCAGTATACTCTGCCATGTCCTACCTGGCCTATGACTGCCTTACACAGTGTAATAATATTTACAGAGTGTGGACAGGATCTTGGAAGTCTCACTAGTGTCCACTTCAAGAAAAGAATATTGGATCAGGAGTGCTAAAAAAATACTAATCTACTTCATGAGACAGGATTTGTACTTTGTGTAAACATGTCAACTTTGCAACAATTACTTAATTATAAAAAACAGTGTTATTTCAAGGGAATGGGCCTGAGAGAAAAAGCATCGATCCATCTACAATCCAGTCATATTCTGTAAGTTTCCTGTACTTTGATTTTTTTGGGTGCTGTTATTTTAGGGATTCTGTGGATATTGACCTTCTGATCCCAGTCTCTGCCATATTTATTTATTTATTCCCACACAAGCCTCTGAAACAGAGTGAGTGTAGCCTACTGATCCTACTGCACTGGTCCTAAGATTCTGGTTTAAACAAGGATTGTGAATAACCCCTGCCCATGTCTCACCAGTGCTTGGTACTAGCCTCCAAAACACAGGCCTACACACTCTGAAAAAAAGTCACTCTATTTTCTTCCCAGTTTTGTTTTTGGATGGAACTACTACACTGACCCACATTTAAATCCATTGAGTCCAGCCAAAAACTAACAAAAACTCCGATCCCTATATCCACCCAGGCCCTGCTGATACAGTGCTACCAAATCTTTATATTTCTTCTCTTTTGCTCTTCTTTAGAGTAGAAAAAAACAACACACCCCTCCCCACTAACAATACCAGGCCCCCCAAACAAAACAAAACAAACAAAACAAACAAAACACACACACACAGACACACACACATACACACACACACACACACACACACAGGCACATATGGAAAAAAAACCTGCCTGCTAGCACAAATGATCTGCAGCCTCAATATGGGAGGAAAGGCTCCTTCCCTCCACCTAGGTGAAAAGAACCCACAAAACAAAACATAATAGAAGATATCTTGCTGCAAAGAACTAAAAACAAATCAAAACAGAACAGAACAAACAAACAAACAACAACAACAAAAAACATACCTGAATCCTTAATCCAAAACCATATACAGGTCTTTGT
Organism: Mus spicilegus; assembly: GCA_003336285.2. Lineage (NCBI taxonomy): Eukaryota > Metazoa > Chordata > Mammalia > Rodentia > Muridae > Mus > Mus spicilegus. The sequence continues at coordinate 116,999 of QGOO02000132.1, read as the reverse complement.
TTAAATGCTTGTTCTTATCCCTAGCAGGAACACCTAAAACAGTATTCATGCTTTTTAACACAAAATTTTCATATTTGTTTGTTTAAATATTTATTATTTTTCCCTAATGGGAACACCTGAAACAATATTCATGCTTTTTAACCCCAGATTGTTCTAAAATTTTAATTTATTTAAAATTCCTTTTAATCTTTCAAAATTTATATTTACTATACTCCACAGGTCAACCAATCTATATTAATAAGCATTATTTAATCCTTAATAAACAAAATAATTCTATATACTTTAGCCAGTTTCCTTTTACAGACAAGCTATTACTGCCTACCTAAGATAAATAATTAACATACATTTTCTTCTTCAATCATACAAAACAAATAAATTCCCAGATCTTTCCTCTGCTTTTCTTTATACAACCCAACTAACTTCTCACTTAAAATTTTCCTTCCAGGACAGATAAACACTCTTACCAGAGCCTAATGGTTACTAAACCTGGGACATCTTACATGATAATAAGATAAATCTTATATCTATATGGATAAACCAGATGTTGTTTAAAACCAATGTTAATAACCTCACAAGCATTGTACAACTCACTCTCAATTTTAGCCCGCTAAACAATTAATTAATCGAATAATCCCTGTCTTTCTAGCTCCCACCCCTTCTTCCCTCTGGATTATGCTCTGTTTTATTTTAATACATACATCCCACCCTACCCAAAATTTTACTACAAATAACATACAAGACAGTCACTGCAATGATATCTTCCACATTAATAAAGAAAAAAAAAAAGAAAAGAAAAAAGAGGAGTTGTGGGACAAGTAGAACCATGTCATCAGACAAAAACTGAGAAGTCGAAGTAGATTAAGAAACCCCAGCAGTTCCCAGCTGTGAACAGTAAGAGTGTCATCTACTCAGGACCCAGTTTCTTTCCTGGAGCATATGACCATGACAGTACACACGAGGATTGTGGTAACTAGTCATATAACATATAGCACAGAATTTTCGATGCTAATGAGATATCTAGATAGTAAGGCCCCAATGGTTTGCCCCCAAAAAACTTGCCCTCCCTTGCATTCTCTCCTACAAAAAGTATTTAGTCTCTGGTCCACACTCAATAAGTTGATTATACCACTTTCCATGAAAAATAAACAGTTTAGACAAGCAAAGATTGTCTCTCTCCTCAAAAACCACACTGGAAGGAAGACTTTATCATACAGGTCATACTAACTAAATCTCCTGCAAAAGGCCTCTCTGCTCTCTGGAAACTTAGCTGGATTCATTTTCTCCTGCTCTGGGCTCATTGCAGGCTTGCAGGCCCCTGATCAAGACTCATTGTGGTTTCCATTCAATTCACCATGGTACCCATGAGAGACCAATGATTCCATGTAAGTCAACATTGGTGAACTGAAGAGTTTATTTGGTAGTGCTCACACTATTTGGATAGGAAGTTACTAACTTGAGCCTGGATGACTAAAATGTAGATAGTTATATTACTGAATTTTTCTCTCCAGCATAGGTAATGTAATGCACCAGTTATATCTTACAACCCCCTGATAAAATTAAATAAGAATCAACATTGGTAAAGTGATTGAAACACAGTCAATGTAAAGGCAACACCAGCTTTTAAAAACGGCATTGTCCTTAATTCACTTAGATTTGACCTTAGTACAAGGAGATAGGAATGGATCAATTCTCATTCTTCTACATGATAACTGCCAGTTGTACCAGCACCATTTATTGAAAATGCTGTCTTTTTTCCACTGGATGGTTTTAGCTCCCTTGTCAAAGATCAAGTGACCATAGGTGTGTGGGTTCACTCTGGGTCTTCAATTCTGTTCCATTGGTCTACTTGTCTGTCACTATACCAGTACCAGGCAGGTTTTATCACAATTGCTCTGTAGTACAGCTTTAGGTCAGGCATGGTGATTTCACCAGAGGTTCTTTTATCATTGAGAAGAGTTTTTGCTATCCTAGGTGTTTTGTTATTCCAGATGAATCTGCCGATTGCCCTTTCTAATTTCTTGAAGAATTGAGTTGGAATTTTGATGGGGATTGCATTGAATCTGTAGATTGCTTTTAGCAAGATAGCTATTTTTACTATATTGATCCTGACAATCCATGAATATGGGAAATCTTTCCACCTTCTGAGATCTTCTTTAATTTCTTTCTTCAGAGACTTGATGTTCTTATCATACAGATCTTTCACTTCCTTAGTTAGAGTCATGCCAAGATATTTTATATTATTTTTGACTATTGAGAAGGGTGTTGTTTCCCTAATTTTTTTCTCAGCCTGTTTATCCTTTGTGTACAGAAAGGTCATTGACTTGTTTGAGTTAATTTTATATCCTGCTACTTCAATGAAGCTGGATTATGGAACTGCACATAAAACCAGAGACACTGAAACTTATAGAGGAGAAAGTAGGGAAAAACCTCGAAGATATGGGTACAGGGGAAAAAATTCCTGAATAGAACAGCAATGGCTTGAGCTGTAAGTTTGAGAATCGATAAATGGGACCTCATAAAGTTGCAAAGCTTCTGCAAGGCAAAAGACACTGTCAATAAGACAAAAAGACCACCAACAGTTTGGGTAAGGATCTTTGCCTATCCTAAATCAGATAGGGGACTAATATCCAATATATATAAAGAACTCAAGAAGGTGGGCTACAGAAAATCAAATAACCCCATTAAAATGGGGCTCAGGGTTGAACAAAGAATTCTCACCTGAGGAATGCTGAATGGCAGAGAAGCACCTGAAAAAATGTTCAACATCTTTAATCTTAAGGGATATGCAAATCAAAACAACCCTGAGATTCCACCTCACACCAGTCAGAAGGGCTAAGATCAAAAATTCAGGTGACAGCAGATGCTGGCAAGGATGTGGAGAAAGAAGAACGCTCCTCCATTGCTGGTGGGATTGCAAGCTTGTACAACCACTCTGGAAATCTGTCTGGCGGTTCCTCAGAAAATTTGACATAGTACTACCAGAGGATACTGCAATACCTCTCCTGGGAATATATCCAGAAGTTTTCCCAACTGGTAAGTAGGACACATGCTCCACTATGTTCATAGCAGCCTTATTTGTAATAGCCAGAAGCTGGAAAGAACCCAGATGCCCCTCAACAGAGGAATGGATACAGAAAATGTGGTACATTTACACAATGGAGTATTACTCAACTATTAAAAAGAATGAATTTATGAAAATGTGGTTAAGGTTTCTAATTATTATTGCCATAATACAATACTCATATTGATAAGTTTTTTTAAGATATAGTCATGGAGATATATCACAATCATTGGCCATATTGGTCTTTTCCTCTCATAATGCCTTTTGTTACCCTGTCTCTTCAGGTTGTGTTTACCTACCAGACAAACTTTTTTACATTAATATCACACACACACACACACACACACACACACACACACACACACACAAACAAACTTCTTATATCTAGGTAAAATCTCCAATCCACAAAGTGAAAGATAATGATATCTGGAATTCTGAGTTATATCAATTAAAATATTTACTTTCTGTCACATTCCCTTTATGCCCTACAAATGACAATTTTATTAATTTTAGCTGAATTAATTTCTACCATGCATGCATACAATATTCTCAAATATTCTTATGTACTTATCTTTTCACAGACATCAAATACTACCTTGATTGCATTTGCTTTTAAAGAACTCAATCTAAATCACAGTGTAAGTCATTCAGATCCATCAAATCATTTTTTAGTAACAATGGTATGATGCAGCTTTTAGTCTAATGTTAATACTGGTTCCTCAAGAAGGTTTGCTCCAGATGAGCAGACCACCTTGTACACAGGTGTCACCATGTGAACTTTCTCCTCATTTTAATTAGTCAATAAAAGGCTAAAGCCTGTGATTGGGTAGTGGAGGAGAAAGGTAGGACTGAAGGCTTGAGAGTAGGGGACAGGTATACAGAGTAGGATAGGATGAAGGAAGAGCAGGATTGAACTGTAACTGACCAGAATCGCCAGGAGGAATTACAAGTATCAAGGGGTCAAGTAGCGCTTGAATAAGTTAGAATAGTGCTAGATTTGCTCAATCTTGTCCTATGGCTTGTAATTAAAATATCTGGACTATGTGTCTTTTATATGGGCTTATTAGGGTAAAATTTTTCTGCAAAACTTTAGCATACATCATGCTTAGAACCAAACTGAACTGAGATAACACCACCTCATACAAAGAACTAGTATTTTGCTCTAAAGCTGCAGCAGGGTAGAAATTAAACATTGTGTGGGTCTAAGAGATCTACAGAGAGCTAAGTGAGAAGCTCCCTCTGCAAGCCTCACTAGCCAGAGGCAGTAACCCAGGCCTGAAGTGGGACATAAGGCAGTGCCAGTCCCACAACACATCAGGAGAGAGAGACTATGGATTATGGGGTTGGGCTGACTAAGAGGAATACTTCACAGCTGAAGGTTGAAAAAAATTGCAGCTAACTTTCCAAAACCTTCTCAAAGAAACAGCAATCTTATCTGGGTATCTCCCTTCACAGGCAACTCCTCACCCCACTCCACCCTAAAGCTTGAGCAAGCCTTCCTATGCTTGCTTTTCCATTTCCCCCACATCTCAACAGTTCCATGGATATCCAGACCTGTTCTCCTGACTGTTTGCCCTGCAGGCTACCTGAGATGAGTGCACAGGCTGCAGCTGCAATCCAAACAAAAGCCAGAGATTTTTCAGAAGCACAGACGTCTCAGGGTCTTTCTAGAGTAAGCCCCTCCCAGCACTTAAAAGAATCATAGAGGGCTGCAGTATCCTGAATCCAATACTACAGAATGAACAAATGTACAAGAAGCTCCAGATAAGGCAATAAGAATTATTAGTTCATAGTAATAAAAATAAAAATAACCTAGATACCTAAAAATTATAAAACACACCAAATACCTTTTGCATTTTAGGTGATGCAATTTTGCTCAGTTTGAAAGGGGTGGACTTAAAGGAAATTGACACTTTGCCAGTCATAATTATTATAATGTTAAGTTTCAATTATATTCTAATAAGCATCTGGGTTTATTATATGTCCTCAAAAGACAAGGCACTAGGAAAAAATTTACAAGCTTTAGAAAAATTATTAAAAACTTGTACAAAATACAGTGACAACAATGCCAATGCAATAGAGAGGTAAATACAGAAAATTATAAATCAGAGTAAGGAGACTCTTTATATAACTTGAAGACAAAAAGAAAAAAAAAAGTTCACAAATTTGGAGACAGGATCGGGAAAAGACCCTAGAACAACCACCACAAAATTGCAGAACTCCATAGAACAGACTGAGCAGCAGAGAAAATAATTTGAGACATGGGAGCAAGCTTTGGAGGAAAGGTTACAAAAATGTATAATTAAGGTGGAACAAAATACCAGGATGATAGAGATATAAGCACTAAATATGAAATATGGACAGAGACCTTAAGAGAGGAAATTAAAATATTAATTAAGAAAAATTCTCAGCCCCTTCCGGTCCACTGCAGCACCAGAGTCCCTGGCCAGAGAGTCTCCGGACACCCGCAAGGACCCACACAGGATCTGCCATGGGATCCTAAGACCTCTGGTGAGTGGAACACAGCGCCTGCTCCAATCCAATCTCAAGGGACCTGAGACTGCATTAATTAAGGAAGTAGATAACCCTGACTGATATAGGGCACAAGTCCTTTTCTGGTCCACTGCAGCACCAGTGTCCCTGGCCCGGGGGGAGTCTCTGGAGACCCACAAGGACCCCTACAGGACCCTCCACAGGATCTTAAAACCTATGGTGAGTGGAACACAACTTCTGCCAGGAGGCAGGTTCTAACACCAGATATCTGGGCACCTTCCCTGCAAGAGGAGAGCTTGCCTGCAGACAGTACTCTGACCACTGAAACTAAGGATAGAGCTAGTTTCCCAGGTCTGCTGATAGAGGCTAACACAATCACCTGAGGAACAAGCTCTAACCAGAGACAACTATAACAACTAGCTCCAGAGAATACCAGATGGCGAAAGGCAAACGTAAGAATCCTACTAACAGAAATCACGACCACTAACCATCATCAGAACGGAGCACTCTCACCACACCTAGTCCTGGGCACCCCAACACAACCGAAAAGATAGACCCAAATTTAAAAGCATATCTCATGATGATGGTAGAGGACATCAACAAGGACTTTAATAACTCACTTAAAGAAATACAGGAGAACACTGCTAAAGAGTTACAAGCACTTAAAGAAAAACAGGAAAACACAACTAACCAGGTAGAAGTCCTTATAGAAAAACAGGAAAACACATCCAAACAGGTGATGGAAATGAACAAAACAATACTATACCTAAAAAGGGAAGTAGACACAATAAAGAAAACCCAAAGTGAGGCAATGCTGCAGATAGAAACCCTAGGAAAGAAATCTGGAACCATAGACGCAAGCATCAGCAACAGAATACAAGAGATGGAAGAGAGAATCTCAGGTGCAGAAGATTCCATAGAGAAGATCAGCACAACAATCAAAGATAACACAAAACGCAAAAAGATCCTAACTCAAAACATCCAGGAAATCCAGGACACAATGAGAAGACCAAACCTACGGATAATAGGAGTTGATGAGAATGAAGATTTTCAACTTAAAGGGCCAGCAAATATCTTCAACAAAGTTATAGAAGAAAACTTCCCAAACCTAAAGAATGGCATGCCCATGAACATACAAGAAGCCTACAGAACTCCAAATAGATTGGACCAGAAAAGAAATCCCTCCCTACACATAATAATGAGAACAACAAATGCACTAAATAAAGAGATAATATTAAAAGCAATAAGGGATAAAGGTCAAGTAACATATAAAGGCAGGCCTATCAGAATTATACCAGATTTTTCACCAGAGATTATGAAAGCAAGAAGAGCCTGGATAGGCTGAGCCACAGAGCCTCTGAGGCAGCACCCTTTTTGGGCCGGAGACAGCCGGCCACCCTCCTGACTGGACGACAGGTGTCTGCCTGGCTCTGAAGCCCTCTGCCTCAGGAGCAGCGGGTGCCATCTTGGTTCCAGGACTCCGCTGAACTTAGGAACTTAGTCTGCACAGGTGAGAGGGTGCACCACAGAAGCAGACCATCCTGACCAAGTAGGTTTCATCCCAGGGATGCAGGGATGGCTCAATATACGGAAATCCATCAACGTAATCCAGTATATAAAAAAGCTCAAAGACAAAAACCACATGATCATCTCGTTGGATGCTGAGAAAGCATTTGATAAAATCCAACACCCATTCATGATAAAAGTCTTGGAAAAATAAGGAATTCAAGGCCCATACCAGAACATGATAAAAGCAATCTACATCAAAGTAAATGGTGAGAAGCTGGAAGCAATCCCACTAAGATCAGGGACTAGACAAGGTTGTCCACTCTCTACCTACCTATTCATGATTGTACTTGAAGTCCTAGCCAGAGCAATTAGACAACAAAAGGAGATCAAGGGGATACAAATTGGAAAGGAAGAAGTCAAAATATTACTTTTTGCACATGATATGATAGTATATATACATGACCCTAAAAATTCCAACAGAGAACTGCTAAGCCTGATAAACAGCTTCAGTGAAGTAGCTGGATATAAAATTAACTCAAACAAGTCAATGGCCTTTCTCTACACAAAGGACAAACAGGCTGAGAAAGAAATTAGGGAAACAACAGCCTTCTCAATAGCCACAAATAATATATAATACTTAGGCGTGACTCTAACTAAGGAAGTGAAAGATTTGTATGACAAGAACTTCATGTCTCTGAAGAAAGAAATTAAAGAAGATCTCAGAAGATGGAAAGATCTCCCATGC
>QGOO02000132.1:41929-105641 GCA_003336285.2 Mus spicilegus | reverse complement strand
CAATAACAACATAAATAATGGAAAGCCAACATTCATGTGGAAACTGAACAACATTCTTCTCAATGATACCTTGGTCAAGGAAGGAATAAAGAAAGAAATTAAAGACTTTTTAGAGTTTAATGAAAATGAAGCCACAACATACCCAAACCTATGGGACACAATGAAAGCATTTCTAAGAGGGAAACTCATAGCTCTGAGTGTCTCCAAGAAGAAACTGGAGAGAGCACACACTAGCAGTTTGACAACATATCTAAAAGCTCTAGAAAAAAAAGGATGAAAATTCACCCAAGAGGAGCAGAGGGCAGGAAATAATCAAACTCAGGGGTGAAATCAACCAAGTGGAAACAAGAAGAACTATTCAAAGAATTAACCCAACGAGGAGTTATTTCTTTGAGAAAATCAACAAGGTAGGTAAACCCTTAGCTAGACTCACTAGAGGGTACAGGGACAATATCCTAATTAACAAAATCAGAAATGAAAGGGGAGACATGACAACAGATCCTGAAGAAATCCAAAACACCATCAGATCCTTCTACAAAAGGCTATACTCAACAAAACTGGAAAACCAGGACGAAATGGACAAATTTCTCGACAGTTACCCGGTCCCAAAGTTAAATCAGGACCTAGTTAACGATCTAAACAGGTCCATATCCCCTAAAGGAATAGAAGCAGTCATTAATAGTCTCCCAGCCAAAAAAAGCCCAGGACAAGATGGGTTTACTGCAGAGTTCTATCAGACCTTCAAAGAAGACCTAATTCCAGTTCTTCACAAAGTATTCCACAAAATAGAAACGGAAGGTACTCTACCCAACTCATTCTATGAAGCCACAATTACTCTGATACCTAAACCACAGATAGATCCAACAAAGATAGAGTACTTCAGACCCATTTCCCTTATGAATATCGATGCAAAAATACTCAATAAAATTCTTGCTAACTGAATCCAAGAACACATTAAAGCAATCATCCATCCTGACCAAATAGGTTTTATTCCAGGGATGCAGGGATGGTTTAATATATGAAAATCCATCAATGTAATCCATTATATAAACAAACTCAAAGACAAAAACCACATGATCATTTCGTTAGATGCGGAACAAACATTCGACAAGATCTAACACCCATTCATGATAAAAGTCTTGGAAAGATCAGCAATTCAAGGCCCATACCTAAACATGATAAAAGCAATCTACAGCAAACCAGTAGCCAACATCAAAGTAAATGGTGAGAAGTTTGAAGCAATCCCACTAAAATCAGGGACTAGACAATTCTGCCCACTTTCTCCCTTTCTATACAACATAGTACTTGAAGTCCTAGCCAGAGCAATTCGACAACAAAAGGAGATCAAGGGGATACAAATTGGAAAAGATGAAGTCGAAATATCATTTTTTGCAGATGATATGATAGTATATATAAGTGACCCTAAAAATTCCACCAGAGAACAACCTAAATCTGATAAACAGCTTCGGTGAAGTAGCTGGATATAAAATTAACTCAAACAAGTCAATGGTCTTTCTCTACACAAAGAATAAACAGGCTGAGAAAGAAATTAGGGAAACAACACCCTTTTCAATAGTCACAAATAATATAAGATACCTTGGTGTGACTCTAACTAAGAAAGTGAAAGATCTGTATGACAAGAACTTCAAGTCTTTGAAGAAAGAAATTAAAGAAGATCTCAGAAGATGGAAAGATCTCCCATGCTCATGGATTGGTAGGATCAACATTGTAAAAATGGCTATCTTGCCAAAAGCAATCTACAGATTCAATGCAATCCCCATCAAAATTCCAACTCAATTCTTCAACGAATTAGAAAGAGAAATCTGCAAATTCATCTGGAATAACAAAAAACCTAGGATAGCAAAAACTCTTCTCAAGGATAAAAGAACTTCTGGTGGAATCACCATGCCTGACCTAAAGCTTTACTACAGAGCAATTGTGATAAAAAACTGCATGGTACTGGTATAGTGACAGACAAGTAGACCAATGGAATAGAATTGAAGACCCAGAAATGAACCCACACACCAATGGTCCCTTGATCTTTGCCAAGGGAGCTAAAACCATCCAGTGGAAGAAAGACAGCATTTTCAACAAATGGTGCTGGCACACCTGGTTGTTATCATGTAGAAGAATGTGAATCGATCCATTCCTCTCTCCTTGTACTAAGGTCAAATCTAAGTGGATCAAGGAACTTCACATAAAACCAGAGACACTGAAACTTATAGAAGAGAAAGTGGTTAATGGCCTGCAAGATATGGGCACAGGGGAAAAATTCCTGAATAGAACAGCAATGGCTTGTGCTGTAAGATCGAGGATTGACAAATGGGACCTCATGAAACTGCCAAGCTCCTGCAAGGCAAAAGACGCTGTCATAAGACAAAAATGCCACCAACAGATTGGAAAAGGATCTTTACCTATCTTAAATCAGATAGGGGACTAATATCCAATATATTTAAAGAACTCAAGAGGGTGGACTCCAAAAAATCAAATAACCCCATTAACGACTGGACTCAGAGCTAAACAAAGAATTCTCACCCGAGGAATACTGAATGGCTGAGAAGCACCTGAAAAAATGTTTAACATCCTTAATCATCAGAGAAATGCAAGTCAAAACAACCCTGAGATTCCATCTCACACCATTCAGAATGGCTAAGATCAAAAATTCAGGTGACAGCAGATGCTGGCGAGGATGTGGAGAAAGATGAACACTCCTCCATTGTTGGTGGGATTGCAAGCTTGCACAACCACTCTGGAAATCAGTCTGGCGGTTCCTCAGAAAATTGGACATTGTACTACTGGAGGAACCTGCAATACTTCTCCTGGGCATATATCGAAAAGATGTCCCAACCGGTAAGAAGGACACATGCTCCACTATGTTCATAGCAGCCATATTTATAATAGCCAGAAGCTGGAAAGAACCTGGATGCCCCTCAAAAGAGGAATGGATACAAAAAAAATGTGGTACATTTACACAATTTAGTACTACTCAGCTATTAAAAAGAATGAATTTATGAAATTCCTAGGCAAATGGTTGGACCTGGAGAGTATCATCCTGAGTGAGGTAACACAATCACAAAAGAACTCAAATGATATGTACTCACTGATAAGTGGATATTAGCCCAGAGACTTAGTATACCCGAGATATAAGATACAACTTGCAAAACACATGAAACTGAAGAAGAATGAAGACCAAAGTGTGGACACTTTGCCCCTTCTTAGAATTGGAAACAATCACCCATAGAAGTTACAGAGACAAACTTTGGAGCTGAGACAAAAGGATGGACTATCTAGAGACTGCCATATCCAGGGACCCATCCCAAAATTAGCCTCCAAACGACGACACCATTGTATACACTAGCAAGTGTTTTTTGCAAGGACCATGATATAGCTGTCTCTTGTGAGACTAGGCCGGGGCCTAGCAAACACAGAAGTGGATGCTCACAGCCAACTATACGATGGATCACAGGGCCCCCAATGGAGGAGCTAGAGAAAGTATCCAAGGAGATAAAGAGATCTGCAACACTGTAGGTGCAACACTATTAATTAACCAGTACCCGGGATCTTGACTCTAGCTGCATATGTATCAAAAGATGGCTTAGTTGGCTATCACTGGAAAGAGAGGACCATTGGATGGGCAAACTTTATATGCCCCAGTATAGGGGAACTCCAGGGCCAAAAAATGGGAATGGGTGGGTAGGGGAGTGGGGGGAGGGTGTGGGGGAATCTTGGGATAGCATTTGAAATGTAATTGAGGAAAATATGTAATAAAAATATTTAAAAAAAAGCCCCAAGGGGGAGAAAAAAAAAAAAGAAAGATGGCCGCACTTGTAATATACTGACATTCAAATGAAAAAAAAATTCTCAGGTAGGGACAGAAGATAGAATTATAGAAAGTAAACCAAAGATTTTCTAAAAACAAACTTTAGTTTATTTAGTTATTATACAAAAAAGACCAGCATAAAATAATCATCCACAAAATTATCACATATTTTAACATCAGCCCATGGATATATTAGAACTGAGAAAATTTAAAGAAAGTGTCACTAATTTAGAACTAATTCATCATTTTTAAAACAAATTCTGACTTCTTGAGCTTAAGTCCCCCAAGAATGGAGGATATTGCAAAAGCAATATTAAAACTTGGACCACCTTTACAATGGTTTTCATGGTGGTGAGAAGAGGATAAGTAGATAGTATGACAAAATTAAGTCAGAGGTATCAGTATTCCTAACTATCAGCTGCTTGGTGAGGGTTGTTTTGCTGAGGTAGAGGTGTATGCCAGATATAATGAAGAAACCCTGACATTATGTTGCTTGGCAGCCTTAAATGCCTGTGACAAGTATATGGAAATAGGAAAAAGACTTGAACAATATTCTCTGATCATGCAAGGTCCAAAAGAAACATTCCCTGACTTTTTGTGAAGGTTGACTTTTGCTTTGGAAAGAAGAATAATAGATCCACTACCAAGAAAGGCACTAATTGAGTTTTTAACTTTTGAAAATGTGAATGCTGAATGTAAAGAAGTAATGACCTTCGAAGGCAGTGTTGGCATCAATAGATAAGTGTATTAGGCATACAGTTAATATTAGACCTCATTTACCTGATAAAAACTTAATAGGAGAAACTACCACTAGAGAGACCATCCAAAATCTCAAATACCTTAATTGTGGTGAACGAGGTCATTTGAAAGAAATCTTCAGAGAAAACCAAATTAATTCCAAAAGGGAACCCACCTTTTGGAATATGTAAGGGATATAAAAATGACTAACACTGGATTAGTGATTATAAATCAACAACAGATAAATGGGGTAACTTTTTACCAAAATCTCTAGGAGGGCCTCTTGAAGGCCCCAATGCCAAACAGGGAAAATTCTTCTTAGGACAATTAAATAACACTGCTCTAAAAACAGATATTATAAGACCATGGTGTATGGTATGGTATGGTGGCAAAGCATGGGCTTTCCTGGTATGCAACAAAAGGCCGTGGGGGCTTTTAAGCATGGGGCTGGTGTGGGAACGACCGACCAGTGGGAACCTAGCAAGGTGAGTGGAGAGATTTTGGAGTTCTGAGTCAGAGTCTCAAAAGATACTATCAGGTCAGCCATTTCCCACCAGTACATGGCCAGCCAGCCCCATGGGGCAGAGTTTACAGTGCCTGCAGTAGTTTGGGAAGCTTGCTGGTCATTTTTTAATATTTCCCACAACAGGTGGAAGACTAACATGTGGGGTAAGAATCCACTAGAAAATTAAGATTATTAGTCTGAGAGTTATATTTTATTTATCTTATTTTATTTTATTTTGTTTAAGTGAGCACTAAGAAGAGTAATGATTACTCAAGTGTAGGAGTTGAAAAAAAAAAGAAAAATAAAAAATAAAAAAAGAAAGCAGCTCTGAGGTCCCCTGCTGTGGAGAGTTGCAGGCTGCTCTGAGGAGAGAGAAAAAGAATGAAGTTGCCTACTTCTTTTTTTTTTTCTTCAATTTATTAAATATGTTCTTCATTTACATTTCAAATACTATCCCTAAAGTACCCTATACCCTCCCCCCTCCCGCCCTGCTCCCCTGCCCACCCACTCCCACTTCTTGGCCCTGGCTTTCCCCTATACTGGGGCATATAACTTTATAAGACCAAGGGGCCTCTCTTCCCAATGATGGCCCACTAGGCCATCTTCTGCTACATATGCAGCTAGAGACATATAAGCTCTAGGGATACTGGTTAGTTCATATTATTGTTCAATCTATAGGGTTGCAGACCCCTTCAGATCCTTGGATACTTTCTCTAGCTCCTCCATAAGAGGTCCTATGTTCCATCCAATAGATGACTGTGAGCATCCACTTCTGTATTCGCCAGGCACTGGCATAGCCTCACCAGAGACGGCAATATCAGGGTCCTTTCAGTAAAATCTTGCTGGCATTTACAGTAGGGTCTGAATTTGGTGGCTTATTATGGTATGGATCCCCAGGAGGGTAGTCTCTGGATGGTTGGTCCATTCTTTGGTCTTAGCTCCAAACTTTGTCTCTGTAACTCCTTCCATCAGTAATTTGTTCCCTATTTCAAGGAGGAATGAAGTATCCACACTTTGGTCTTTCTTCTTTTGGAGTTTCAAGTGTTTTGAAAACTGTATCTTGTGTAGTCTAAGTTTCTGGGCTAATATCCACTTATCAGTGAGTTCATATCAAGTGACTTCTTTTGTGATTGGGATACCTCACTTGGGATGATATCCTCTAGATACATCTATTTGCCCAAGAATTCCATACATTCATTGTTTTTAATAGCTGAGTAGTATTCCATTCTGTAATTTCCCACATTTTCTGTATCCATTCCTCTGTTGAGGGGCATCTGGGTTAATTCCAGCTCCCGGCTATTATAAATAAGGCTGCTATGAACATAGTGGACCATGTGTCCTCATTACCCATTGGAACAACTTCTGGGTATATGCTCAGAAGAGGAATTGTTGGATATGTCCAATTTTCTGAGGAACTGCCAGAATTTTTTCCAGAGTAGTTGTACCAGCTTGCAATCCCACCACCAATGGAGGAGTATTCTTCTTTCTCATCATTATTGTCAGCATCTGCTGTCACCTGAATTTTTGATCTTAGACATTCTGACTGGTGTGAGGTGGAATCTCAGGGTTGTTTTGATCTGCATTTCCCAGATGATTAAGGATGTTGAACATATTTGCAAGTGCTTCTCAGCCCTTCGGTATTCCTCAGTTGAGAATTCTTTGTCTAGCTCTGTACCCCATTTTTAATGGGGTTATTTGATTTACTGGAGTCCAACTTCTTTTGCTCGTTGCATATATTGGATATTAGTCCCCTGTCCCCTATCAAATTTAGGATTGGTAAAAATATTTTCCCAATCTGTTGGTGGCCTTTCTGTCTTATTGACAGTATATTTTGCCTTACAGAAGCTTTGTAATTTTATGAGGTCCCATTTGTCGATTCTTGATATTACCACACAAGCCATTGCTGTTCAGTTTAGAAATTTTTCCTCTGTGTCCATATCTTCGAGACTTCTCATCACTTTCACCTCTATAAGTTTCAGTGTCTCTGGTTTTATGTGGAGGTCTTTGATCCACTTAGACTTGAGCTTTGTACACTGAGATAAGAGTTATTTCACATTATTCTACATGATAACTGCCAGTTTTGCCAGCACCATTTGTTGAAAATGCTGTCTTGAGGCAGACTAAGGAAGGCAGGATAGGAAGGGAGAATTTTGCCATGTGTTGGAGGGAGAAAAGATGACCAGACATGTGAGATCTTGGGTGGAGCAAACATAGGCTGCTTCTCCAAGTGGAAGGTTAGAAACATAACTAAGATCCGGGCACTTTCCCTGCCACAGGGGAGGTGTTCACCCGGCCCGGGAGGGCTTTGCTGGAGCATCCACGGAAGCCATCTCCCTTCCTGGATCCCACCAGGACTAGTCTTCACAGGTGAGAGTGTGGACTATAGAAGCTAACAGCTTCTGGGTCAGGCAGGAGCCACAGAGCTTCTGTGGCAGACCCCATTTTGCACTCCAGACATCCGGACACATTCTCTGCCAAAGGAGAGGTGTCTGCCTGGCCGGGAAGGCCATTGCCTGAGCATCTGCTGGAGACATCTTGCATCCTGGATCCTGCCAAGACTAGTCTGCACAGGCTCCAGACATCTAGACACCCTCCCTGCAAGAGGAGAAGTGTCCACCCTGCCCGTGAGGGCTTTGCCCGAGCATCCGCGGGAGCCATCTTCCTTCCTGGTTCCCACAAAGACTAGTCTGCACAGGTGAGAGTGTGGACTACAGAAGCTAAAAGCTTGTGGGACAAGCCCTGTTTCAGGCCTTCATCTTCTGCCAGGAGGCAAATCTGAACAACAGATATCTGTCCACATTCTCTCCAAGAGGAGAGCTTGCTTGCAGAGAGTGCTATAACCACTGAAACTCAGGAGAGAGCTAGTCTCCCAAGTCTGCTGGTAGAGGCTAACAAATAACAAAAGGAACAAGCTCTAACCAGAGACAACTATAAGAACTGACTCCAGAGATTACCAGATGGCAAAAGGCAGGCATAAGAATCTTACTAACAGAAACCAAGACAACTCACCATCATCAGAACCCAGCACTCCCACCTTAGCAAGTCCTGGGTACCCCAACACCCCCGAAAAGCTAGACACAGATTTAAAGGCATATCTCATGATGATGATAGAGGACATCACAAAGGACTATAATAACTCACATAAAGAAATGCAGGACAACACTGTTAAAGAGTTACAAGTCCTTAAAGAAAGACAGGAAAACACATCAAAACAAGTGATGGAAATGAACAAAACCATACTAGATCTAAACAGGGAAGTGGACAAAAATAAAGAAAACCCAAAGTGAGGCAACACTGGAGATAGAAATCTTAGGAAACAAATCTGGAACCATATATGCAAGCATCGGCAAGAGAATACAAGAAATGGAAGAGAGAATATCAGGTGGAGAAGATGCCATAGAGAACATCGAGACAACAATCAAAGAAAATGCAAAAAGATCCTAACTCAAAATATCCGGAAAATCTAGGACACAATGAGAAGACCAAACCTATGGATAACAGAAGTAGATGAGAATGAAGATTCTCAACTTAAAGGGCCATCAAATATCTTCAACAAAACTATAGAAGAAAAGTTCCCAAACCTAAAGACAGAGATGCACATGAATATACAAGAAGCCTACAAAACTCCAATGAGAATGGACCAGAAAAGAAATTCCTTCTGACACATAATAATCATAACAACAAATGCATTAAATAAAGATAGAATATTAAAAGCAGTAAGGGAGAAATGTCAAGTAACATATAAAGGCCGGCCTATCAGAATTACACCAGATTTTTCACCAGAGACTATGAAAGCCAGAAGATCCTGGACAGATGTTATACAGACACTAAGAACAAAAATGCCAGCCCAGGCTACTATACCCAGCCAAACTACATAGATGGAGAAACCAAAGTATTCCAGGACAAAACCATATTCACACATTATCTTTTCACGAATCCAGCCCTTCAAAGGATAGTAACAGAACAAAACAAAACAAAACAAAACAAAACAAAACAAAACAAAATGCAAGGATGGAAACCATGTCCTAGAAAAAGCAAGAAAATAATCCTTCAACAAACCTAAAAAAAAAAAAAAATACAGCCACAAGAACAGAATGCCAACTTTAACAAAATAAATAAATAAATAAGAAGAAGAAGCAACAATTACTTTTCCTTAATATCTCTTAATATCAATGGACTCAACTCCCCAATAAAAAGACATAGACTAATAGACTGGCTGCACAAAGAGCACCCAACATTCTGCTGCTTACAGGAAACCCATCTCAGGGAAAAAGACAGACACTACCTCAGAATGAAAGGCTGGAAAACAATTTTCCAAGCAAATGGTCTGAAAAAACAAGCTGGAGTACCCATTCTAATATCTAATAAAATAAACTTCCAACGCAAAGTCATCAAAAAAGACAAGGAGGGCACTTCATACTCATCAAAGGGAAAATCCTCCAAGAGGAACTCTCAATTCTGAATATATATGCTCCATATACAAGGGCAGAAACGTTCATTAAAGAAATTTTAGTAAAGCTCAAAGCACACATTGCACTTCACACAATAATAGTGGGAGACTTCAACGCACCACTTTCATCAATAGACTGATCATGGAAACAGAAACTAAACAGGGACACAGTGAAATTAACAGAAGTTGTGAAACAAAGGAATTTAAGAGATATCTACAGAACATTTTATCCTAAAACAAAAGGATATACCTTCTTCTCAGTACCTCATGGTACCTTCTCGAAAATTGACGATATAATTGGTCACAAAACAGGTCTCAAGAGGTAAAAAATATGGAAATTTTCCTATGCATCCTATCAGATCACGATGGACTAAGACTGATATTCAATAACAACATAAATAATAGGAAGCCAACATTCATGTGGAAACTGAACAACAGTCTTCTCAATGATACCTTGGTCAAGGAAGAAATAGAGTTTAATGAAAATGAAGGCACGACATACCCAAACTTATAGGACACAATGAAATCATTTCTAAGAGGAAAACTCATAGCTCTGAGTGCCTCCAAAAAGAAACTAGAGAGAGGACACACTAGCATCTTGACAACACACCTAAAAGTGTTATAACAAGAGGAAGCAAATTCACCCAAGAGGAGTAGACAACAGGAAATAATCAAACTCAAGTGCGAAATTAACCAAGTGGAAACAAGAAAAACTATTCAAAGAATCAACCAAATGAGGAGCTGGTTATTTGAGAAAATAAACAAGATAGATAAACCCTTGGCCAGACTCATTAAAGGGCTCATGGACAGCATCCTAATTAACAAAATCAAAAATGAAAAGGGGGACATAACAACAGATGCTGAAGAAATCCAGAACACCATCAGATCCTTCTACAAAAGGCTATACTCAACAAAACTTGAGAACCTGGATGAAATGGACAAATTTCCAGAATGATACCAGGTAACAAAGTTAAATAAGGATCAGGTTAATGATCTAAACAGTCATATATCACCTAAAGAAAGAGAAGGAGTCATTAATAGTCTCCCAACCAAAAAAAGCCCAAGACCAGATGGGTTTAGTGCAGAGTTCTATCAGACCTTCAAAGAAGATCTAATTCCAGTTCTTCACAAACTATTCCACAAAATAGAAGCAGAATGTACTCTATGCAACTCATTCTATGAAGCCACAATTACTCTGATACCTAAACCACAGAAAGACCCAACAAGAAAGAGTACTTCAGACCAATTTCCCTTATGAATATCAATGCAAAAATGCTCAATAAAATCCTTATCAATCAAATCCAAGAACAGATCAAACAATCATCCATCCAGACCAAGTAGGTTTCATTCCAGGGATGCAGGGATGGTTTAATATATGGAAATCCATCAACATAATCCATTATATAAACAAACTCAAAGACAAAAACCATATGATCATCTCGTTAGATTTGGAGAAAACATTTGACAAAATCCAACACCCATTCAAACAAAAGTCTTGGAAAGATCAGGAATTCAAGGCCCATACCTAAATATGATAAAAGGAATCTACAACAAACCAGTAGCCAACATCAAACCAAATGGAGAGAAGCTGGAAGCAATCCCACTAAAATCAGGGACTAGACAAGGCTGCCCACTTTCTCCCTAGCTATTCAACATTGTACTTGGCTTCCTAGCCAGAGCAATTCGACAACAAAAGGAGATCAAGGGGATACAAATTGGAAAGGAATCAGTCAAAATATCACTTTTTGCAGATGATATGATAGTATATATCCACCAGAGAACTCCTAAACCTGATATACAGCTTCAGTGAAGTAGCTGGATATAAAATTAACTCAAACAAGTCAATGGCCTTTTTCTACACAAAGGATAAACAGGCTGAGAAAGAAATTTGGGAAACAACACCCTTCTCAATAGTCACAAATAAAATAAAATACCTTGGCATGAGTCTAACTAAGGAAGTAAAAGATCTGTATGACAAGAACTTCAAGTCTCTGAAGAAAGAAATTAAAGAAGATCTCAGAAGATGCAAAGATCTCCCATGCTTATGGATTTTCAGGATCAATATAGTAAAATTGGCTATTTTGCCAAGAGCAATCTACAGATTCAATGCAATCCCCATCAAAATTCCAACTCAATTCTCCAATGAATTAGAAAGGGAAATCTACAAATTCATCTGGAATAACAAAAAAAAAAAAAAAAAAACCACCTAGGATAGCAACAACAATTCTCCAGGATAAAAGAACCTCTGTTGGAATCACCATGCCTCACCTAAAGCTATACTACAGAGCAATTGTGGAAAAAAAAAAAGCATGGTACTGGTATAGTGACAAGACAAATACACCGATGGAATAGAATTGAAGACCTAGAAATGAACCCACACACTTATGGTCACTTGATCTTTGACAAGGAAGCTAAAACCATCCAGTGGAAAAAAGACAGCATTTTCAACAAATGGTGCTGGCACAACTGGTGGTTATCATGTAGAAGAATGTGAATTGATCCATCCTATCTTCTTGTACTAAGGTCAAATCGAAGTAGTTTAAGGAACTCCACATAAATCCAGAGACACCAAAATTATAGAGGACAAAGTCGGGAAAAGCCTCGAAGATATGGGCACAGGGGAAAAATTCCTGAATAGAACAGCAGTGGCTTGTGCTGTAAGATAGAGAATCGACAAATGGGACTTCATAAAATAGCAAAGCTTTTGTAAGGCAAAAGACCCCGTCAATAAGAAAAAAAGGCCACCAACAGATTGGGAATGGATTGTTACCTGTCCTAAATCAGATAGGGGACTAATATCCAAAATATATAAAGAACTCAAGAAGGTGGACTCCATAAAATCAAATAACCCCATTAAAAAATTGGGCTCTGAGCTAAACAAAGAATTCTCACCTGAGGAATACCAAATGGCTGAGAAGCACCTGAAAAAATGTTCAGCAACCTTAATCATCAGGGAAATGCAAATCAAAACAACCCTGAGATTCCACCTCATACCAGTCAGAATGGCTAAGATCAAAATTCAGGTGACAGCAGATGCTGGCAAGGATGTGGAGACAGTAACACTCCTCCATTGTTGGTGGGATTGTACAACCACTCTGGAAATCAGTCTGGCTGTTCCTCTAAAAATTGGACATAATGCTACAGGAGGATTCAGCAATACCTCTCCTGGGCATATATCCAGAAGATATCCCAATCGGTATGAAGGACACATGCTCCTTATTTATAATAGCCATTAGCTGGAAAGAACCCAAATGCCCCACAACTGATGAATGGATGCAGAAAATGTGGTACATTTACACAATGGAATACTACTCAGCTATTAAAAATAATGAATTTATGAAGTTCCTAGGCAAATGGATAGACCTGGAGGGCATCATCCTGAGTGAGGTAACTCAATCACAAAAGAACTCACATGATATGTACTCACTAATAATTGGATATTAGCCCAGAGACTTAGAATACCCAAGATATAAGGTACAATTTGCGAAACACATAAAGCACGGGAAGAACGAAGACCAAGGTGTGGATACTTTGCCCCTTCTTGGAATTAGGAGCAAGGCACCCATGGAAAGAGCTACAGAGACAGAGTTTGGAGCTGAGCCGAAAGGATGGACAATCTAGAGGATGCCATATCCCCATATCCGGAGATCGATCCCATAATCAGCCTCCAAATGCTGATAACCTTTTATACACTAGTAAGATTTTGCTGAAAGGACCCTGATATAGATGTCTCATGTGACACTATGCTGGGGCCTAGCAAACACAGAAATGAATGCTCACAGTCAGCTAGTGGATGGATCACAGGGCCCCTAATGGAGGAGCTGGAGGAAGTACCCAGGGAGCTGGGGGGATCTGCAACCCTATAGGTGGAACAACAATATGAACTAACCAGTACCCCCCCCCCCCAAGAGCTCGTGTCTCTAGCTGCATATGTATCAGAAAATGGCCCTGGTTGGCCATGAGTGGAAAGAGAGGCCCATTGGTCCTGCAGACTTTATATGCCTCAGTACAGTGGAAAGCCAGAGCCAAGAGGTGGGAGTGGGTGTGTGGGGGAGTGGGTGTGGGAGGGTGTGGGGGACTTTTTGGATAGCATTATAATGTAAATGAAATAAATACCCAATAATAAAAAAAAAGAAAATGCTGTCTGTTTTCCCCTGGATGGTTTTAGCTTCCTTGTCAAAGATCAAGTGACCATAGGTGTGTGAGTTTATTTCTGGGACTTCAATTCTATTCCATTGATGTATCTATCTGTCATCGTACCAGTACCATGGAGTTTTTATCACAATTGCTCTGTAGTATAGCTTGAGGTCTTGCATGGTGATTCCACAAGAGGTTTTTTTATTGTTGAGAATATTTTTGCTATCATGGGTTTTTTGTTATTCCAGATGAATTTGTAAATTGCCCTTACTAACTCAGTGAAGATTGAGTTGGAATTTTCATGGGGATTGCATTGAATCTGTAGATTACTTATGGTAGGAAAGCCATTTTGACTCTATTAATCCCTACAATCCATGAGCATGGGAGATCTTTCCATCTGAGATCTTCAATTTCTTTCTTCAGAGACTTGAAATTCTTGTCATACAGATCTTTCACTTCCTTAGTTAGAGTCAGACAATGGTATTTAATATTTTTGTGACTATTGTGAAGGGTGTTGTTTCCCTCATTTCTTTCTCATCTTGTTTAGCATTTGTGTACAGAAAGGCCACTGATTTGTTTGAGTCAATTTTAAATCCAGCAACTGCACTGAAGTTGTTTATCAGGTTTAGGAGTTCCCTGATGGAGTTTTTAGGGTCACTTATATATACTATTATATCATCTGCAAATAGTGATATTTTGACTTCTTCCTTTCCAATTTGTATCCCCTTGATCTCCTTTTGTTGTCAAATTGCTCTGGCTAGGACTTCAAGTACTAAATTGAATATGAAGGGAGAAGTTGGGCATCGGTGTCTAGTCCCAGATTTTAGTGCAATTGCTTTGAGTTTCTCTCCATTTGGTTTGATGTTGGCTACTGGTTTGCTGTATATTGCTGTTATTACGTTCATGTATGGGCCTTGAATTACTGATCTTTCCATGACTTTTATCATGAAGGGGTGTTGGATTTTGTCAAATGTTTCTCAGCATCTAATGAGATGATCATGTGATTTTTGCCTTTTAGTTTGTTTACATAGTGGATTATGTTGATAGATTTCCATATATTAAACCATCCCTGCATCCCTGTGATCGAGCCTACTTGATCCATGATGGATGATCATTTTGATGTGTTCTTGAATTGAGTTTGCGAGGGTTTTATTGAGTATTTTTGCACTGGTATTCATAAGGAAAATTGATCTAATGTTCTCTTTCTTTGTTGGATCTCTGTGTGTCTTAGGTATGAGAGTAATTTTGGCTTCATAAAATGAATTGGTTAGAGTACCTTCTGTTTCTATTTTGTGGTTAAGTCTTCTTAGAAGGTCTGATAAAATTCTGCACTAAACCTATCTGGTCCTGGGTTTTTTTTGGTTGGGAGACTATTAATGACTGCTTTTAATTCTTTAGGGGAAATGTGACTGTTAAGATCGTTAATCTGATCCTGAATTAACTTTGGTACCTGATATATGTCTAGGAAGTTGTCCATTTCATCCAGGTTTTCCAGTTTTTTTTAAAGTATAGTCTTTTGTAGTAGGATCTGATGATGTTATGTATTTCCCCAGGTTTTGTTGTTATGTCTCCTTTTTCATTTCTGATTTTGTTAAATTAGTTTTGATAATGCCCCTGTGCCCTCTAGTTAGTCTGGTTAAGGGTTGATCTAGCTTGCTGATTTTCTCAAAGAACCAGGTCCTGATTTGGTTGATTTTTTGAGTAATTCTTTTTGTTTCCACTTGGTTGATTTCTGCCATAAGTTTGATAATTTCCTGCTGTCTACTCCTCTTGAATGAATTTGCTTCCTTTTGTTATAGATCTTCTAGGTGTGCTGTCAAGCTGCTAGTGTATGCTCTCTCTAGTTTCTTTCTGGAGGAACTCAGGGCTATGAGTTTTCCACTATCATAGTGTACCATAAGTTTGGGTATGTTGTGGCTTCATTTTCATTAAACTCTAAAAAGTCCTTAATTTCTTTCTTTATTACTTCCTTGACCAAGATATCATGGAGTAGAGTGTTTTTCAGTTTCCATGTGAATGTTTCCTTTCTATTATTTATGGTGTTATTGAAGATCAGCCTTAGTCCATGGTGATCTGATAGTATGCATGTGATAATTTAATGATTTTTGTATCTGTTGAGGCCTGCTTTGTGACCAATTATATGGTCAATTTTGAAGAAGTTACCATGAGGTGCTGAGAAGGAGGTATATCCTTTTTTAGGATAAAATGTTCTGTAAAGATCTATTAAATCCATTTGTTTCATACTTTCTGTTAGTGTCCATGTGTCTCTGTTTAGTTTCTGTTTCCAGGATCTGTCCATTGGTTAGAACGGTGCTTTTTAGTCTCCCACTATTATTGTACGAAGTGCAATGTGTGTTTTGAGCTTTACTAAAGTTTCTTTAATGAATGTGACTTCCCTTGCATTTTGAGCATAGATATTTAGAAATGAGAGTTTCTCTTGGTAGATTTTACGTTTGATGAATATGAAGCGCCCCTCCATGTCTTTTTTGATACCTTTGGGTTGGAAGTGAATTTAATTTTGATATTTGAAGGGTTACTCCAGCTTGCTTCTTTGGACCATTTGCTTGGAAAATTGTTTTCCAGCCTTTCACTCTGAGGTAGTGTCTGTCTTTTCCTCTGAGGTGTGTTTCCTGAAAGCAGCAAAATGTTGGGTCTGTTTGTGTAACAAGTCTATTAGTCTATGTCTTTTTATTGGGGAATTGAGTCCATTGATGTTAGGAGAAATTAAAGAAAAGTAATTGTTGCTTCCTGTTATATTTGTTGTTAAACTTGGGATTTTGTTCTTGCGGCTGTCTGTCTTTCAGTTTATTAAAGGGTTACTTTCTTCCTTTTTCTAGGGTGTAGTTTCCATCTTTGTGTTGGTGTTTTCCCATTTTTATCCTTAGAAGGGGGACTGGATTGGTGGAAAGATATTGTGTGAATTTTGCTTTGTCATGGAATACTTTGGTTTCTCTATCTATGACATTTGAAAGTTTTGCTGGGTATAGTAGCCTGTGCTGGCATTTGTGTTCTTTTAGGGTCTGTATAACATCTGTCCAGTATCTTCTGGCTTTCATAATCTCTGTTTAGAAATGTGGAGTAATTCTAATAGTCCTGCCTTTATGTGTTACTTGATCTTTTTTTCCTTACTTCTTTTAATATTCTACCTTTATTTAGTGCATTTGTTGTTCTGATTATTATTTGTCATGAGGAATTTCTTGTCTGGTCCAGTCTATTTGGAGTTCTATAGGCTTCTTTAGGTATGAGAAATTTTCTTCTATAATTTTGTTGAAGATATTTGATGGACCTTTAAGTTGAAAGTCTTCATTCTCATCTACTCTTAACATCTGTAGGTTTGGTCTTCTCACTGTGCCCTGGATTTCCTGGATGTTTTGAATTAGGATCTTTTTGCATTTTGCTTTTTCTTTGATTGTTGTGTCCATGCTCCCTATGGCATCTTCTGCACCTGAGATTCTCTCTTCCATCTCTTGTATTCTGTTGCTGATGCTCACATCTATGGTTCATTATTTCTTTTCTAGGGTTTCTATTTCCAGAGTTGTCTACTTTTGGGTTTTCTTCATTGTTTCTACATCTGTTTTTAGATCTTGGATGGGTTTGTTCAATTTCATCACCTCTTTGTGTTTTCTTGTAATTCTTTAAGGGATTTTTTTGTGTTCCTTCTTTAAGGACTTCTACCTATTTAGCAGTGTTTGCCTGTAGTTCTTTAAGGACTTCTTCCTGTTTAACACTGTTTGCCTCTAATTTTATGATGGATATTTTTGCTTCCTCTTTAAGGGCATCTACCTGTTTAGCAGTTTCCTCCTGTATTTCTTTAATTGAGTTATTAATGCCCTTCTTAAAATCTTCTACCACCATAATGAGATATGATTTTAAATCTAAGTCTTGCTTTTCGGGTGTGGTGGGGTATCCAGGACTTTCTGTGGTGGGCATACTGGGTTCTGATGATGCCCAGTGTTCTTTGATTCTGTTACTAAGATTCTTATGTTTGCCTTTAGCCATCTGGCAATGTCTGGTGTTAATGTACAAGCTGTCTCTGGCTGGATCTTGTTCTTCCTGTGATTCTATTAGCCTCTGTCAGCACTGCAGGGAGTCTAACTCTCACCTGAGTCCCAGTGGTCATAGCACTCTCTGCAGGCAATCTCTCCTCATGCAGTGCAGGTGTCCAGAAGTCTGGAGCTCTGATCCAGCTCCTGAGTCCTGGGGTCAGAGTCATTCCTGTAGGCTGAATCTCCTCTGGCAAGGAAGGTGCCCAGTGGTTTGGGTCTCAACCCTGCCTCCTGGCTGAGGATGAAGGTCCAACAGGACTCTGTCAAAGAAGCTATGTTGCTTCTGTCACCCAAGTGCTCTCAGGTGATCATGAGGTCTTGGGTGTGCCAGGGGTCCTGTGGCCTGGAGAGTCCTTTGGGGCTCTTGGTGCTCCTGGCTGGGTTCAGGGGGAAGATGGCGGGGCTGGCCCTGACCAGAAGGGATCCCAGCCTCTGTTCAGGTGGGGCTTCCCTGTCCCTGTTCCTGCTGGCACAAGATCCTCTGAGATTCTTTGGAGATGATGTTGTGTTCCACTTGACCGTGATCCTAAGGTGACACCGAGGTCCTGCGGCGTGATAAGTACTCTAGGGCCCCTGGCCAAAGTTGCCTACTTCTTTAGGGCAGAGATGGATAGACTGGTGAATTTAAAAATGGGATTATTTGCTTTCATGATAAGTTCATATACAGATTTTTTTCGAATAATGTGGGGAATTTTACCCATGGTTTAAAACTAGGATAGGGAAAATTAGTCACTGAGTCCAGAGTAGAGAGTGCAGTTATAATCATTGCCTGCTTTGATCAGGTATTAATTATTAATGTCTTTGGCTCCAGGTAGAGTGATGAACAGATAGATATTATACACGTATTAATAAAATATGTCTGTGGGTCCAGGAAGAGAACTGAACAGATCAAAAAAGATGGCTGACCTAGGTAGAGAGCCAACCAGAAAGATGGTATAAAGATATATTGCTCTTACAGGAGCAATGTTACATCTTACAGGATACTCAAATTCTGTCTAACATGGGCTCTATGGGAATTCTGGGTTGTTATTCTCCATGGCAAAGTAGAAAAGTCCTAGGAATAAGCACATATAGTATTTTAATTTACTTCATTTGTTTTGATTTTCAAAATGGCTGTGATGTTGAGTTTTATTGTTATATTATTCCTCTGGGAGAAACATCAATGGTTTTTCTGGTTACTGGCTCAAGAATATGCTTATTTGGGAGAAAGGTTTTGTCTTTGTGTTTTAAGATAAGGTAATTAGTGCCTATGCACTTTCCAGAGTAATATGGATCATATTTGATAAAGAAAGACCCCCTGAAGAAATAGATTCAGAGAATCAAAAAGTATACTTATCTTGATGACACTAAAATATTGTTTTGAGATTTGTATAATACAAATATATACAGCCTTGATGAGACTCATCATCAGACATGCTCAACTGGCCTCCTTGAACTCTTGATGTCTTGGACTTTCAGACAGATCCAGTCATGATATAGATATCAGAGACTAATACAATTTTTCGTGTGACCTTCTTAAGGGCAAGCAACTCCTCCATTATCTGTACACCCTACCCCCTTCAAAGATATATCAATGTCCATATTCAGATTGAAGAAGTTATGAAAAGCCATACACTCTTAATATACTTTCCCCTTACTGTTCTAATAAAAACCAAAACCTTTACCTCAAATATAAATAGAGTCAACCTGTGCTTTGAGGCTGGAGGTGATTATTGTAGGTTGTCTTTCTAGGGAATATAGAAATGGTCATAATTGGAAGGGGGAGGACTAACTAGAATTGATTGCATAGCCATAATTTCATTTGATAGAAATCTTTATATTTGTTACTAATTCAAATCATAATATTTTATTTTGGTACAGAATTTATTTTAAGGCAAAAATCAAGGTTTTCATTGGCACAAATTTCTTCTATTGATACAAAAATATTAAAAGTACAGGGTTTAGACCCAGTCCTTCTATAACTGTTATTTTAAACTGATCTAAGATGTTTAAGCCTGTTAGTTAATGGCCAAATAGCAAATTCGTGGCTCTAAGTTTATTGTTAGGTTGTTTTTAGATATTTTAATTAGAAATAGCTGATAGTAGTTAACAGAGAACAGCCAGATTATACAGACAGTTGGTTTTCACAAACATCAGAAATCTACATAATGTAACATTTAATGTTATTAAATCACTTGTTGCTGAGACTAACTGCTCCTAAAAGCTTCACATTTGTGAATTCAAAGAAGCAACTGAGCTTCTTACCTCCAGGTGAGGCAGTACATTTGTGGCTAGGTTGCCACTGGGCAGAAAATTACCAGTCTCTCCTGCAAACCTGTACTGTTCTTGAAATGAAACAATTTACAGGTGAGGACAGCTTAGTTCCTGTATCTTAAATGTCTGTCAGATGATGCTGGGCCAGAAGACTGAGGACATGCTCCATCTTCCTGGGGGTGTATAGTTAGGCAGCCGTCTCTACAATTTGTCTTAGTTCTGGAAGCTTTTTTAGGCTTCCTATATATTTTCAGTTAATGTTGGTAATTCTCAGAATTCTGACCAAGTTGAAAAACTACTTATAGTCTCATAGCCAACCAAGGCTAGTTACTTTGAGGGAACAGATTTAAGATGATGGGTTTCAGATGGCATACAATCTAAAGTCAGGACATAAGTCAATATAGAATCATAAGTCTTTTAATTTAGGATAGATGACAATGTTCTGTCTTAATGACATAAATGATGGACTGGCTATTAGCTCTATCTTATACTTAATAAATTCAAAGTGGTAATAGTTGTGCTCTATTTATATTTGAGAGAAATGTTTTGGTTTTATTAAAACAGAAAGGGGAAAGTGTTGTTAATTGGTCTGATGCTGTTTGTATTTTGATGCTAATTCTGCTCTCCTGGGAGGGGTTGCAGACAAGAATGAGTCACATACGAAGGTGACCTCTTGTGAACCAATTCCCTAATGAATAAAGGAGCCAATAACTGGTCAAGTATGCAGGACTTCTGGGTTAGACAGTGGAAGGGAAGAAGGAGGAGTAATGTAGAGGCTTTTAGAATAGGGATAGCATAAGGGCAAGATGTATCTGCTAGAGATTTCGGGTATCATGGCAGATATGTCAGGATTCACCACCGGAGGAGTCAGATTTAATAGCTCTTATAAGATTGGGTTTTAGTTGTTTCACCCAGAGACTGCCTTACCATTTTTTCTAAAACAAAATAAAACAAAACAAAAACAAAAACAAGAACAAAAAACAAATTAAAAAAAAGAAAGAAAGAAACCGAAAGCAAGTTCAAAAATGAAGATTTTGGCAAAGCTCTATGAAGTATCAAAGGTCCAAACTAAAGATAATAAAAAATAATATTGAAATTGAAGGAATGGTTGACACTAGAGCAGATGTCACCATTGTCCATCCAAAACCTTGGCAGGCAGATTGGCCACTTCAAGAGGTACACATCCAGTTTCAAGGAATTATGACTTTATCCCAGGTAAACCAAAGCTCTAGTTAGTTTAAATGTATGGGGCCTAAAGGTCAGATAAGAAAATTAATTCCCCTCTAAGGCAGGACCACTCAGGAGCACGCAGGCCAAAGAAGCAGCAGAGCAGCTGGGACAAGGTCCCACAGGCCTATATATGCACACAGGAGGTAGGGCTGTTCTACAGCCCCCTGTGCACAGGTCTTGCCAAGAGAGAGTTGGTTTCCAAGGAAGGTTGACAAAGACTTACAGGCTCATACAAGAAACAAGCTCCATCCAGAGACAGCAAGAACATCTAACATCAGAGAATACCAGATGGCAAAAGGCAAACACAAGAATCTTACCAACAAAAAATAAGAATACGTGGAACCATCAGAACCCTATACTCTCACCACAGTGAGTCACTGATTTCCCAACACACCAGAAAATCAAGATTAGGATTTAAAATTATATCTCATGATTCAGGTAGAGGATTGTAAGAAGGACATAAATAACTCCCTTAAAGAAATACAGAAGAATACAGGTAAACAGGTAGAAGCCTTTAAAGAGGAAACACAAAAATCCATGAAAGAATTACAGGAAAATACAACCAAATAGGTGAAGGAATTTAACAAAACCATCCAGGATTTAAAAATGGAAGTAGAAACAATAAAGAAATCACAAAGAGAGAGAACCCTGGAGATAGAAAAACTAGGAAATAAATCAGGAGCCATACATGCAAGCATCACCAACAGAATACAAGAGATAGAAGAGAGAATCTCAGGTGCAGAAGATTACACTGAAAACATTGACAAAACTATAAAAGAAAATGCAAAGTACAAAAAGATCCTAACCCAAAAGATTCAGGATATCCAGGAAACAATGAGAAATCTAAACCTAAGGATAGTAGGTATAGATGAGAAGGAAGATTTCCAATTTAAAGGGCCAGTAAATATCTTCAACAAAATTAATAGAAGAAAACGTCCCTAACCTAAAGAAAGAGATGTCCATGAACATAGAAGCAGCCTACAGAACTCCAAATAATTTGATCCAGAAAAAAATTCCTCCAGTCACATAATAACCAAAATGCCAAATGCACAAAACAAAGAATATTAAAAGCAGTGAGGGAAAAAGTTCAAGTAACATATGAAGCCGGATCTATTAGAATTACACCCCAACTTCTCACCAGAGACTATTAAAGCCAGAATATCTTGGACAGATGTCATATGACCCTAAAAGAACACAAGTGCCAACCTAGACTAGTATATCCAGAAATACACTCAATTACCAAAGGTAATTACCAGTAATTACCTCTGGTAATTATTACCAATATTACCAATAATTACCAATAAAATACCAACATATTCCATGAAAAAATTTATAGAATATTTTCCCACCAATCCAGACCTTGAAAGGATAGTAAAGGGAAAACTCCAATACAAGAGGGAAACTATACCCTAAAAGAAGCAATAAATTAAAATGTCAACAAACATTTAAAAGAAGATAGCCACAGGAACAGAATCCCAAATCTAACAAAAAATATAACAGGAAGAAACAATTACTTTTCCTTAATAAATCTTAATATCCATGGACTCAATTCCCCAATATAAAGAATTAGACTAACAGACTAGCTACATAAACAGGACCCAACATTTTGCTGCATAAAGGAAACCCACATTAGGGACAAAGATAGACATTACCTCAGAGGAAAAGGCTAGAAAACATTCCAAGCAAATGGTTCTAAGAAACAAGCTGGAGTAGCTATTCGAATGTTGAATAAAACCAACTTTCAACCTAAAGTTATCAAAAAAGATAAGGAGGAAAATTTCATACTCATCAAAGATAAAATCTACCAAGATGAACAATCATTTCTGAACATCTATGCTTCAAATGCAAGGGCATCCAAATTCATTAAAGAAACTTTACTAAGCTCAAAGCACACATTGCAGCACACACAATATTACTGGGAAACTTCAGCACCCCACTCTCATCCATGGACAGATCATGGAAACAGAGACTAAGCAGAGATACAGTGAAACTAACAGAACTTATGAGACAAATGGATTTAACACATATCTATAGAACATTTTATCCTAAAACAACTGATAAACCTCCTTCTCAGTGCCTTGTGGTACGTTCTCCAAAACTGACCATACAACCATTGACAAAACAGGTCTCAACAGATACAAAAATATTAAAATAATCCCATGCATCTTATCAAATCACCACGCACTAAGGCTGGTCTTTGATAACAAGATGAATAATAGAAAGCCCAACACTCTATGCAATGATAACTTGGTCAGGGAAGAAATAAAGAAAGAAATTAAAGACTTTTTAATTTCTTCCAAATTAAAGTTCAATGAAAATGAAGCCACAATATAACAAAACTTATGGGACACAAAAAAAAGCAGCCCTAAGAGGAAAGCTCATAGCTCTAAGTGCCTCCAAAAAGATAGAGGAGAGAGCATACACTAGAAGCTTGAAAACACACCTTAAAGCTATAGAATAAAAAGAAGCAAATTCACCCAAGAGGAGTAGACAGCAGGAAATAATCAAACTCAGGGCTGAAATCAACCAAGTAGAAACAAAAAGAAATGTACAAATAATCAAAGAAACAAGGAGCTGGTTCTTTAAGAAAATCAATAAAATAGACAAACCCTTAGTCAGACTCACTAGAGAGCCAGGAACAGTATCTGAATTAAAATATCAGAAATGAAAAGGAAGACATAACAACAGAATCTGAGGAAATCCAAAAAAACCATGGGATCCTACTATAAAAGCCTATACTCAACAAAACTGGGAAACCTAGATGAAATGAGCAATTTTCTAGACAGTTTTCAGTTACTAATGTAAAAATCAGGATCAAACTGACAAACTAAACTTTCCCATATCCCTAAACAAATAGAGTCATTAATAGTCTCCCTATCCAAAAAAAAAAAAAAAAAAAAAAAGCCAGGACAAGATGGGTTTAGTGCCGAGGTCTATCAGACCTTCAAAGAAGAACAATACACATACTCCTCAAACTATTACACAAAATAGAAACAGAAGGTACTCTACCAATTCGTTCTATGAAGCCACAATTACTCTGATACCTAACCCACACAAAGATCCAACAAATAAAGAGAACTTCAGACCAATTTCCCTTATGAATATCGATGTTAACTACTCCATAAAATTCTCACAAACAAAATCAAGAACACATCAAAACCATCATCCATCATGATCAAGTAGGCTTCATCCCAGGGATGCAGGGATTGTTCAGCATATGGAAATTCGTCAATGTATCCATTGAGATGTTGATGGAGTTCCATATGCTGAACCATATATAAACAAACTCAAAGACAAAAATCACATGATCACCTCATAAGATGCTGAGAAAGCATTTGACAAAATCCTTTCATAATAAAGGTTTGGTAGGATCAGGAATTCAAGATCCATACCTAAATATACTAAAAGCAATATACAGCAAACCAGTAGCCAACATTAAACTAAAGGAAGAGAAACATGAATCAATCCCACTCAAATCAAGAACTAGACAAAGCTGCCCACTATCTCCCTAACTATGCAATATAGTACTTGAAGTCCTAGACACACCAATAAGACAACAAAAGGAGATGAAAGAAAACAAATCGGAAACAAAGAAGTCAAAATATGACTATTTGCAGATGATATGATAGTATTCATAAATGACTGGAAAATTTCCACCAGACAACTCCTAAACCTGTTAAACAACTACAGCAATGTAGTTTGATATAAAATTAACTCAAATAAATCAGTGGCCTTCCTCTACAAAGAGGATAAACAGGATGAGAAAGAAATTAGGGAAACAACACCTGTCACAATAGGCACAAGTAATATAAAATACCTTGATGTGACTCTAACTAAGCATTTGAAAGATCTGTATATTAAGAATTTCAAGTCTCTAAAGAAAGAATTCGAAGATCTCAGAAGATGGAAAGATCTTTCATTCTCTTGGATTGGCAGAATTAATATAGTAAAAATGGCGCTCTTGAAGAGAAAGCAATATACAGATTCAATGCAATCCCCATCAAAATTCCAACTCAATTCTTCACCAAGTTAGAAAGGGCAATTTGCAAATTCATCTGTAATAACAAAATCCTAGGATAGCAAAAACTATTCTCAACAATAAAAGAACTTCTGGAGGAATAATCATTACTGACTTCAAGCTATACTACAGAGAAATTGTGATTAAAAACTGCATGGTACTAGTACAGTGACAGACAGGTAGATCAATGGAATAGAAATGAAGATCCAGAAACGAACCCACACACCTATGATTACTTGATCTTTGACAAAGGAGCTAAAACCATCCAGTAGAAAAAAGACAGAATTTTCAACAAATGGTCTTGACTCAACTGGTGGTTAGCATGTAGAAGAGTGTGGAACAATACATTCTCATTGCCTTGTACAAAGCTCAAGTCCAAGTGTATCAAGGACTTCCACATAAAACAAGAGACACTGAAACATGTGGAGGAGAAAGTGGAGAAGAACCTTGAACATATGGGCACAGGAGAAAAATTCCTGAAAGAACACCAATGGTTTTTGCTGTAAGATCAAGAATTGGCAAATGGGACATCATAAAATTGCAAAGCTTCTATACTGCAAAGGACACTGTCAATAAGACAAAAAGGGAACCAACAGATTGGGAGAAGATCTTTACCAATCCTAAATCTGATAGAAGTCTAATACACAATATATACAAAGAACTCAACAAGTTGGACTACAGAGAAACAAATAATCCTATTTAAAATGTGGTACAGAGGTTAAACAAAGAATTCTAAACTAAGGCATACTGAATGGCTGTGAAGCACCTAAAAATCTTCAATATCCTTACATATCAGGGAAAAGTAATTCAAAACAACCCTGAGTTTCACCTCACACCAGTCAGAATGGCTGAGATGTCAGTGTATAGAAGACAAAGACATAGACATCTTAAATTTCTTGTGACAGTGAAGCCAACCTAATCTGTAAACAAATCCAGGTTGGCTCGGGGTACACTGAGAATTCCTTTCTCAATAAAAAAATAATACCTGTTTTAAATTGTTTTAGTTATCAAAATGAACGTGGTTATATATTCAGTGATTATGACGGCATTGCAAATTCTCTGTCATGGAGATCAAAGTAGAGCAGGCTTAAAGATAAAAGAGGCTACTGAATTGAATCAATCTATACTTTTGATGATTTTGGGTTGTTTGACCAAGAAAATGTTATTTTGGGAGAGAGGCTCTGTCTTTGTTAATGGGAAAGAGAAAAATGCTTTGGACTCTTTCCAAAAGTAATATAAATCAGACATCATATAGGACTACTCCATGAAGGTCTTGGCATCAGACAGTGATGAAAAATTAAAGACGACCAAAAAGGATAAGTAACATGACCTTCTGATCCCTCTATATAATTACAGTTCTGAAACTAGGGGAGGCATAAAGCTATCTCTTCCAAACTGCTGCTTTACATAGTCTATAAATCTTGTTGGCTATGATATCATCAAAATTCATCATGCTATCCTTTCATATTGCATGAATGAAGATTTATTACAATTTGGTTATTGATCAATTTAACTCATAAAAAGATAGTTGTTTTTTATTAGCTCAAACAAGGAGAAAAACTTCATCCTCAACTGATCTGTGAACCTTGTATAATCAATGCAAATATCTCTATAAAACTAAATATTGGTTGTAAGATAAATATAATACAAATTAAAACAACAATTGGGCAACCTTGTCAAGATTTACCCTCAGTCATGCTGAAATAACCTACCGTTCAATCTCCATGTCTGATCCTGCCTCAATTGATGCTGTTTCCAGAAATGCTTCAGGAATGGCTGCTAATCACTGATGACTTTGGTTCATATTGCCATTTAGATGGTTCCAGTGTAGACTTCAGGTAATCCCTGAACTTTCTGAGCATACAGAGACTGTACAACAAGTGCTGCAGAAAGCATTCTTAAGATTAACCATTTTTTTGTAATTTTCTTGGCCCTCCCAAAAAGGAATTCTTCTCCCCAGTTCAACAGGAAGGAATCATGAGAAAATTGTTGTCCCAATCCCTTAATTTGGGGTGTCTTTTTTGGTTATTTTATGAATTGCATATATGTTGTCATGTTAAAGAATAATTTACAAATAATTATTGTTTTGGACGGGGAGGAAACTAAATAGAAAGCATAGACACAGTTATTTTAATCTATCCTTTCTTCTTCCCTATCATTCTGTCTTAAGTAAAGTGAAGTGGGTTGAAAAGAAATAAAAGGAAACTATGCTAACATTGTAAGAAATTAGACAAATAAGGGTGGATTATTAAATTTATTCTTAAACGAGTCATTTGATAGCCATAATCTCACATTGGTAGAAATCAACTTAATAAAGAACTTAGTTTATATTTTGTTACATGGATACAAAATTTTGGATATTGATGAAGGTTTAAGGTTTTCAATGACATAAACCTTTTTAAATTGATATGAAATTTAAAATTAAATGTATTACTTTTTGATATGCATTGTAGCTATGCAACTCATTTAAGAATACAAGGCTTAGACTCAATCCTTTTAATAGCTCTTATTACAAAGTCTTTAGGATGATTAAGTAATGGAAGTTAATAGTCAGATAGCAAAACTCACGGTCATATTGGATTCTAATTTAGTTAATAAAATAAAATGCTTTTAAGGTTATTCAAATAATAAAGAGCTAAAATAATCAATGTTTGACAATTCAGTTATGTTTTATATGGATAGATTGTCTTCAAAATATTAGAGCTTCACAGAATATGGCATTTAATGTTATTTCATTATTAAAAGATCTTTTGACTATGTGATATGTCTGCTCCTGAAAGTACTTTCATTCCACTTCAACGAAGATATTGAGCATCAATACCACCAGTGGGGGAGTGGCTTCAATTGTGGTAAGGAAGCCACTGGATAAGGAAAGCCCTAATTTTATCTAACAATAGAATGCAGTCCAAAAGTACAAATGGACACATGATAGTCAACTGCTTAGCTCTGCAAGACAGAGTAAATTGGTCCTTCATAACTCCTTCTTCACTTAAGGTCTATCAGGTGTCCTGGGTCAAAAGGTGGAAGATGCTTCAACGTTATAAGAAATGATGGAACTGTTCAAGCTACCAAACATCTCTATCATTTCTATAGTTTCAAATTTGTGTCTATGTGCTTTCTCCATACTCAGGTAATATTTAATCTCTTCTCAAATCTCTGATGGGGTTGGAGAATAGATAGTTATAGTCTCACAATTAAACTTAAGTTGTTTAGCATTGAAGATGTTCTTGATTTGAAAAGATTGTCTTAAGATGATAACACAGGTAAGAATAGAAGATAATTTTGGTACAGAATACTAAACTCATTAAGATAGTATAGATGGTAAAGAACCTCATCTAGTTACAATATATGAACAGGACAGACTTTTGAATATAATTCACATGTTATATGAAGGTAATAATTTTCACAATTATTTTAAAATAATTCCAACTATGTATTGTTTGGTACTATAAGAGAAAGCCATTTTTAAGTAAACTAAAAGGGGGGGGGGGAAATGTAGTAGTGGGTTGGCCAGATGCTATTTGTATTCCAGTGTAAAT
The DNA here is from genome assembly GCA_003336285.2 of Mus spicilegus. NCBI lineage: Eukaryota > Metazoa > Chordata > Mammalia > Rodentia > Muridae > Mus > Mus spicilegus. The sequence continues at coordinate 76,905 of QGOO02000132.1, read as the reverse complement.
ACTGTTTGGTCAAGAGGGGTTGCCCTTTAAGAGCAGACCATCTTGAACATAGATGATGACATGTGAATCTTCTCCACATTATAACGTATCAATAAAAGTCTAGAGTCTGGAATTGAGAGTAGAATAGAAAGGTAGGAGTTAAGGCTTAAAGATGTGAGACAAGTAGAAGGAGGAAGAGAGCATGGAGGAAGAGGAGAAAGATGTGATGGATCAGAACCCCATGGCTGGGAGAAACTTGTAATAGCATGGAGTATTATAGATGTGGAATAAGTTAGTAGAGTACTAGATATTCCAATCTAGACAAATGGCTTATAAGTAAAATATCTGTATTGTGTGTCTTATATAGGACTTATTAGGGTCCAACATACCTGTAAAACCTTTTCTACCTCTCAAAGATCACATCCCTCCATGGCACTCAGCAAAGCTAATGAAGTTCACAGCCAGGATCAAATTACTTTTTTTACTTGAGTTGTCATTAAAAAAAAAAGGATAATCAGCATGTAACTTGGACACTAACCACCTCCATTATATATATATAAAGTTCCTTGATGCTACCTACCCATTTGCATTTGTTTTCAAATCCCTGATAATTGTAGATAGATAAGGAATCCCAGTGTCTTCTGTGAGTCAGTCCATCCAGACTTATGTCCTTGAATTACCTCAGGTCATGGTGAATGGACTATAGTTTCTCCAGTTTTGTGGTACCTACAATGTCTCATGTGTTCTCCTATTCCACAGCCTCACAAACTAGGTTCTGAGAAACTCACTTTTATTTTAAAGTCTCCACATACAGACTATTCTCAAATATCATAAGTTATTTGTTTTTTCAAGTCCTGATATTGAAAATTATGAATGATATAAATATTCTATTATGATTATGCTGTGTTCTTCCACCTTATCATTTGAAATTTTTGACAGTGTGTTCTAAATTTTTATTCCGAAAGAGGACTCCTTAACAAAGATGTAACTTGTTTCCTCTTTCCTTTCAAATGTGGGAAATTGCATGTTAATGTCTTCTATAATCCTCCTTTTTAACCTTATTTCATTCAAATATGAGACTAGAGTAGAGGATAGCAACGTGCTTGTCCTTTTAAAGAAAACCATTCTTCAGCCCATAATATCTTTGGTCTCCCTGTTCTTTCAGGTTTCTTTTACACCCCAGACAATCTTGCTTTCACTATTAACCTCACAAAAATTTTGAAAAGTTTCTCATATTGTGTAAACTCTTGAATCCACATAGAAAATAATATCTGCATTTCTGAGTCATATTGGGCAAAATATTAATTTTCTGTTGCACTCACTTTATGCTCTACAGATGACAATTTTGTTGTTTATAGGTGAATTAAATTCTGTCATGCATGCATACTATATGATCATAGATCCACTTATTTGTTCATAGAAATAAAATACTATTGCATGCCTGGCCACTTTGAATAGACATAAAATGCATCAATCTTTTACCGTTAATATGGCAGAATGCATTGCATTTTCTTAAACATTTTCTCTAAAATATCTTTGTGAGAAGCAGCCAATAAAATACCAACTGTTTAATGATAAATAATGGATTGAGAAAATCATCTATAAATTGTTTCTAGCAATTATTTCATGAAATAATGACATAGATTTATACTATTTAATATTCCCTGTGGAAGAACATTCCCCTGATATCTTTTTCAATGTTCAGCATTGCTATAAGTAGATACAATGAAAGCAAAACTTTCCACATTTTGCTTATAAAGGGGAATAGTGAAACAGCAGTTTTTAAAATCAATTAGTTATATCCACACTTTATGTAATAAAGTAGATGATATAATTCCATGGCTCTAATGGATACATTCATTGAATTAATCTATTTCCAGGTCTAATCTCTGATAACATTCTAAATTTTCACTATTTATTTTTCATAACAAAGGCAGGATATGGCCATGTTCTTGTAGACTCCTCTATATATTTGTCCTTTCACTGCTCTTGTACTAGATGCTTATTCCCCTATCATATTTCCTTTGTCAAGGACCACTGATTTAACAACACAAGAATGTGAGATAACCATTTTCAGGGTAGGGCTTCTGACAATTAGAAAATCAGTTTCTGTTTTGTGCTCTGTTTGAACAGTTGAAAAAAAAAACGTGGTGTTGCTTTTGATAATATATATGAAGATCTTTTCCAGGACCATCTACCATTTCACCATAAATTTCATCAGGGGCTGTTTGCTAGATCACAGAAATATTAGCCTGTTTGCTCCAATATTGCGAAAGATCACTTCACTATAAATTCATAGGCATGTCAAATTTTTAAGACTTTAAATTTCATATTATACCTTCTGGTCCTGAACAATGGTATTGTGGTCTTGTCTTTTTTTTTAAGCATCCCACATTCATATGGGTAAGTTCTCTATGTAAATTAGGACAACCCTTCTTTTCATGTTTTATCATAAACAGTAAAGACATGTGGCACCTGTTAGAGGTTCCTTATGATTTTATGTGATATGACTTTATTTCATATATTATGGTATACAGTTAACCATGCATTGGAAATGCATCCCCATACTTACATGAAACATACCTTATTCAACTACTTGGCTTCCCCTATGCTATGTAAAGTAATATTTTTATACTAACAACAGCCTTTTCAAGTGATGGTCTGTTTCAGATATCTCATTATTTGTTGCATGATTTATAACTCATCACATTGAGCATGCAACTGTCATACAGATAAGAGGCTCCTCATTACATTTAATCAGAGAAAAGGTAGGGGTATTGAGTTTAACCTGTGCAGAGATTTACTTTTAGATAGATTTTTCTCCATATTACAGATTTATAAAGTTTTAAAAGTAGTTGATGATTTGTCCACAAATAATCCTAGAGAGACAAAAGAAAATGTATTCCCTTCACTAAGGCAGCTATGACATACAGAAGATTCCATGTACATCTACATTAGTGAACCAATGAGCTTACTCAGGATTGCTTGCATAATTATGGTTAAGAGAATACTTACTTTTGACTGGATGATTCAAAGATAGCTCTATTTCTGAATGATTTAATGCAGCAGGGGTAATTAGATACACAAATTGGATGGCAATCACCCAAGGTAAATGTTGTTTGAACTTGATTAGCATAAAGGCCACATCTTTTTAAAAAAAAATCATTGTGAGATGCTCCATCGGCAAAGGCAGCAGATATAGGATCAAAAATTGGTAAGGACATATGTAGCATGTGTCTTCCTGTCAAAATTGACTTGGGAATTATTGATTGGATAGCTTTAAGTACTTCTTTCCCTCCTACTTAAGTTCCCTACCACTCAAGCCTACTTACCATGTATTGGGTATAATTTAATATAGTAAGTCATGTGGATGGCAATCAGCAAAGTAATCATTATCCAAGCAGGTTTCCATGAATCCCGCACACCTAAAACAATGAGTAACAAATTTTACCACTAAGAAACCATGGGATGGAAATGTCTAGTTATAAATACTGGTTCATCTGAAGCATGGTACTATTTAAGAGGCTACTACATGGAATATTAGGCAGAGGCATGTATGGTGAAGATTTTTTAATGAGATAGACAAAGAGCAGAACATGACCAGAATAAAAATAAGCCAGATAGAATTTCAAGTGAGGCTGTTATGTATAAATGGGCCACCTGCTTCATTTTTTCCCAACCATTCTGCCTTATAAGCTTCCTTTTCCACTCTTAGAGCTTATTGAGATTTAAATCTTCCCTAATGATCAGATATATACTTTCAAGAATTAGTATAAAGCCAGTCTAATGTACTGCTGTAATACTCATGTGTTAAATATCAATATGCACAGTTTAACGTACTCATTGAATGTTAGACTACTGATAGTGAATATATCTAGTGACTAAAGTGTGTGTAAGTTTTCCCTTTCTATCACTTATATGAATTTTTTGACTTTTTTTAGATAAAAATTCTACACTGTCTAAAATATTTCATTGTGTCTAGCAGGATGCTAATTTAGAGACCACCATGAATTCTCCTACATCATTGTGAACACTTGATTTTGTAGCATGAGGAATAAGCTTAGATATAGCTCTAACTTTCTGACTGGTAATTCACAAGAATTAGTTCCTTTCTCTGATAAATTTTCATACCAAATAACACAATGAGCTCAAAGTGGAATTTGGCCAGCCTACAAGACAGTAGCAAATTTTTACATGATTAAATTTGTTTGAGACCTTTTCTGTGTCATCCATCTTCATTATTCTTCCTGTTTAGTGAATGTCAAATATGCTTAGATCCTATATTTTCTAAACTGCAACTCAATCTCCAAAGTTTGGGTTAATTAAAATTACATTAAAATATCTTGTTTGTAATTCACAAATGACAAAAGATTATATATATATATATATATATATATATATATATGTATATATATATACATATATATAATATATATATTCAATGAAGGTATATATAAATTAACAAATATTTCAATTATCTTCCTTATTAATATATACATATCTGTGTACTATTGTTTACATATACACACAAATTTATACACATACACATGTACATAAAGATATATGTCTACTAAATCAGTGGATTTAGTCTTTTTAATAGTCTCTTCAAGGTGATGCACGTTTACAACCCATTTTTTAAAATTTATTTCATTTAATCAGAACATCAAGTATTCTTTACTTACTATATGGCATCTCTTATTCAAATCTGTTATGGGGTTAGTGTATAAAAACTACCAAGGTTTTATTATTTAAAGGACACAGATATAATGATATCTCATAATCCTACAGTTGCATAATAGATAAAAGAAAAAGTTATTAAGAAAGAAAGTAAAGTTAAAAGGGTAAAGAAACAGGGACTCCCAGATACATAGGGGCAGGCAAGTTGTGTGCATCAGGTTGGCTATCAAATTAATACTTATTAGGATGCAAGATTTGAACACAGGTTTAGAGTGGATAAGGAAAGTTAGGTCAGTTTGCAATATGCTGGGAGAGATAACTACTAGATGAAATACCTTTAGGCAGAGCATATCTTCATGATGTGTGAGTAGACAATATGGAGATGGAAAACATTAGGAGGTGAGGGCATGTACTTACCAAAGTAACAGACACATTAAATATTGGGAGATGTTTAAATATAACTAAATATCAAGCAATTTCAGGATATTAAACTCAGAAGATATCTTAAGTAAAACATCCTATCTATATCTTCAAGATATACCATCATAAATTAGATTATAACCAAGAGAGTTTTAAGGTGGTATTTCAAATTCAAAGATAATAATTCATTCTTGGATAATGAGGAAAAGATGGTGTAATGACTTAGGAGGATCCAGTTATAAATCTGATGATTTTATTTTTGTGCCTCATTTTTTCTAATTTTATAATCAGGTTTTATTCCTAATTTTCTTTTTAAAATATGTGACTAAATTGACATCATTAAAACTACCAGATTCAGACACCAGATATATTTTAAAGAAGAGCTAGCATTATTATTCTGTATGTGTGAATGTGATAGAAGTGGAACTCAAGGTAATGGTATGTTTTTGAGAAACTGAAAATATAAAATTCCAGTAAATGGCAGTAAATTAAGCAAGCATGAGATTAACCATGAATTTAGTTTTTGATATGCTTATTTTATGATATTTATAAGACGTTTGGTTTGACTTATGAATTTTCACGTGAAATCAGAAGTGAGAGAAGATATAACTTTTAGAACTCTTAGAGTTCTGATGGTATTTAAGTCGTGAGATAAAAGGAAACAGAAGAGAGTAAGATGTCAGAGTTTGTGCCTTAAAAACTTCAATGTCAATATGACAGTTAGTTTTGTTGACTTGAACCTAACTAGAGTCATCTGGGAAGAAGAAACCTTAATTGAGTAGTTGTCTTTATCAGATTCATTTGTGCCCATTGCTTGATAAATGATGAATATGGTAAGCACATCCCATCAGGGGTGGCTGGTGCCATCTTTGAGAAGCTGTGAAAACCAGGGATACAATGTCAGTGAGCAGAATTCCTCTATGGTTTCAATTTCACTTCCTGCCTACAAATTCTGATTTTAAGCTCCCAATCTATCTTCCTTTGGTGATGGACTATTATTTAGCAGTATAATCCAAATAGACTCTTCTCCCACACCAACTTGTTTATGATCATGATGTTTTATAATAGTGAAAGAAATAGAATCTACAATAGTGAAGGATAAGGAGTGATAAAAATAAATATATGAAAGAAAGTAGGAGATACTAAACTAAGTAATGAGTAAGGCCAAGAAAAAATAAGTCTTTAGAAACCAAGTCAAGACGGAGTAGAATAGCAAGTATGTGTGAGAGTGGCAGTTAGTGAAGAAAGAATACACATTTTACCTGGTAGGACAATACTTATGCTTTCTTCTTGGCAAGTTACAAAGTTTTGAATATAACAGGTTGCACTCCAGTGGGTGTTGGATTTAATAAAAAGGTCCATTGTCATGTTGAAAAATTCATTTTCATCCTGTGAATGGGATTTTGATGTAGCTGGAATATACTCTCCTTTGCTGTCTCTCCATTCCATGTGAGGCTTTGGGAACCAACCTCCTGAATGACACTCCAACCTCACACCTGTGATATTTGGGGGATTCATAAGAATCTGTATGTCTGAGCTTGTAGCTGGTTGAAAACAAAACAGGAAAATACTAATGTTAGGTATACATGAAAGAGGACATGGTAAAATAATAAATGCTCTTTTCAATTTTAATCCCAGTTTCAAAAGATAAATAAATAGTAAAAAGGCTATAGGACTCTGTTTTCCATAAGATGCTTGTGATAAAAACAAGAGTTAGATGGGAAGGATATAAGATGCCGTCAGCATCATGTCCAAATTAAGTCAGCTTTGAAAAGATCTCTTTCACTTGGTTATTCATTTATTTTAGTAATTTTTTAATTTTTTTTACTAAGTAATAGAAATGAAGCTTGGTTTTTCGATTATGATAAACAGAAATAAATATATGAACCTCATACAAGTTAGAATTTAATGTTTTTGTTTTAGCATTGTCAGTAGATTATAAAAATGAGTTTCATTTTAAGCACTATGGAGTGACTTTAGTTAAAACTATCTGTATTTCACTCATATGTAACTTTATAAAATGTGTTTCATATAAAAGAGTTAATAAATTAATGCTATGTAAAGTTTATATTTATTTAGAAAAACTGAACATGTCTCAAATTTTCAGGATAGTTTCAGAGATATAAATTTGTGATATATATTGGAAAAGAATTTTATGGAGATTTAAGGCACTATATCAAAACTGATCTGTCTAGTAAAATATCTCTGGATTCAAAAACAATTTTTCTACCTGGGCTAACATAGTAGCTCTTTGCTACCTATGACTACTAAACATGGCAGTGGGCTATATTGTGTCCCTTTATTACATGATAGCAAAGAAAGATTAATCATCTGGGTATAGCATGCTATATATATGGGCACATGGGTATGGATTTCTTCAGTTTCCTTTAAAACTTCCACTTTACCTCCACCTCTTTTTTCCTTTAGAATATTTCAGAGCTAGTAAAGGAATATAAATTGAATACATACTTCACATATAGCATTATATTTGAGGAGAGGGAAACTTGCAGTAAAAACTTTTAGATTTACAAAAATTAATTGGCAATGAGCAGTCAGTAAATTGATTAGGACACAAATGAAAAAATTCTATTTCAGTAAGCAGATTATTATTTTTTACTTTAATGAAATTTTTATACAATATATTCTGATAATTTCCCTTCTTCACCTCTAACTATATCTTTCCCGGCTCTTTACACTCCCAGTATTTTATTTTATTTTTATTTTTTTTTAGTGAAAAACATATTTTTAAAATTCAGTTCATCTGGAAAATACTAAAGTGTTGTCACAAACATTTAAAGGTTAGGGAAAATAATCCAAAAAGTATCTGATAAGATGTTGAAATCTAACATTGTGTTTAGATATAACAAGAAAGTCTTTCCTGGTATAACTAACTTCTCTACATTGAAGTAATTTTCATTTTTGATCTTCCATAACATCCAATTTAAAAATTAGATGCATAGAGATCATCTTGTTAGTCAATCCATGCAATAAGAGTTAAACACTAAGAATTTTCCATCTATTCAGTACTATATAGGTTTTGAATCATGGGTACACAGCAGTTGCAGAGGGATCCATGCCTACCTGTGACCTTGACGTCTATGATATGCTCTTCATAGAACTTGTCATCTTTGAAGAAGCAGTGGTAGGACCCACTATCAATACTAGTTACTTTAAAGATCCTGAGGGTTACTTTCCCTTTCCCAATGTCATCTTTCAGGAGTTCAGTTCTTTCTACATACTTGTAGACAATTTCTCCAAGAAGGTCTTTACCATTCCTATACAGGTATACTGGCTCTGAATAGCGATTCTTGAACCAGCGAATTTCCATGTGCTTTGCTTGTTGTGGTGGAGACAACTGACAACTGAGTTCTAAGTTTCCACCCAATGGAACCAAGACTGGACTCTCTAAGCCATTCACAGTGAATTGTTCTGTGGAGAATTACAATAATAAAAAGACAAGAATGAGAATGAGTAAACATGTTCAGATCTCTTGTTGAAATTATTCTCTGTTGATCCCTCCTCTGTCCTCTCTCCCTCTCTCTCAAACAATCACATATACTCAGTTCACTTAAGATCACTTTGTTTATTCTGGATGTATCTTAGTGATAATTTACATAGTTGATCATAAGTAGAAAGTGTTACTTCAAATGGTTAGAGAAGTTTTTCAGAAATTACTGCAAGTGCTGAGCCACTTCAAGAGGGGCTAGACTCAAGGCATATCAAGGTAATGTGCAAGATAGTAGCAGAGAAAATAGCAGCAGTAGGCCATGTCATGTAGTAGAGATTTTGATGAATTGAAGCTTCATATACATTAAAGAGTCCATATCCCATGAGTCTTGAAATACATACACAATGATTGTAGATTAGTATGTGGCAGGTCTTGTTACCCCTTTGTGTTAAATCCTCACTCTTTTGGTTATATAGATATTGGGGTCATGACCTCCATTGCTCTTAGAGGTTCAATAATTGACCAGAGACTGATAATATATTCATGATATAGCCATGTACCCATGTGCTCCTGATCTACCCTGATAACTTCATATGTGTTATTTGTTGAATGTTTTATTAAGTTGTATGTAATTTTGTTCCTCATGATTCATACTGTGCTGGTGAAGATGGTTAGTTGTACAGATGTATACAGTTATTCCAAAGCAGGATGTACAGTCAAAATTTGGCAAAGTGCTGTACTATAAAACTGAGTCACTTAGGGCAATATTCAGCTTTAAAATTCTTGTTCCTCATGATATAGAGTTAAGTAGAGCAGGGCGGAACCTGAATTCTACAGTAAATAGTGATGCAAGATAGCTCAATATTGTGCCATTAGAATATTTCAAATCAAAGTAACAGTAAACTATCAACCTATTATTAGAATAGCTGAAATCCAAACCAGTGGCAACAAAAAGTAGTGGCACTAGATGAAAACAAGACAACTGTTATATATTGGTGGTAGCAAAGCAGAATGATACAGGTATTATCGAAGATAGTTTGGAAGTTTATAACAGTGCCAGATTGAGGTTACTATAGTTTATCCACACAGACATAACTTTAAATGCAGTGCAAATTAACTGAAGAGTACATCTTTATTAAAATATGTGCACAAATATCAATATCATCCTTATTCACAGTTGCTAAAAATTGGAAGCAATCAAAATACACATAAGTGAGTGAAAAAAGTGAGTGAAAATTCCATAAGTGAGTGAAAAAATAAATCTCTTACATTCATACAAGGAAATATGTTAGTAAATAAATTAATGCCATAGCAATATAAATATTAGGGGGCCAACCAACCAATTTTGATGGGACTTAAACCCTATTTCATGAGAAAAAAAAATACCTGAAACCCCTGAAGTGGCCAAGAAACTGAGGTCAGATGAGTAATGGACCTAGGGAAAAACCATAATACTAATATTCTACTAAAGTACCATAGTAATAAAATGACTCCTAATACCATATTGCTACCTGTAGATCAGTGCTTAGCTTATCCCTTGCTAGAGAAGTTACTTTTTCAGTAGTTGGAAATGAACAGAGACCCACAACATATGCAGAAAGTGAGAAACTTGAGTGTAGCGAGAATCTCTTTTGTACTGGTTGTATATATCACTAGCTAATAAAAACTGATTGATAGCTGAGGCAAAAAATAGAAAGAGGGGGTTCTGGTAGGAAGAAAGATTCTAGGATTTAGTCAAGCACTGGAGAATTTCCCCTGGAACATGCATAAAGAAAGAAGCATGAGAGAGTTAAAGAGCATGCTCTAAGTTAAAGAACATGGCAGAACTCAGATTAGAGTACCAGAGATACTTAGTTAACAGATAGTTGGATAATAAGCAAAAGTTAACAGCTGAAGTGTTTTTAAATATATGTTGAATTTCAGAGTCATTATTTCTAGGAGCTTGAAGTAGGGAGGAAAAACACACATTTTATAGGTAATATCAATTGTAATAGTCATGCTATCCAAACTAAGCACCTAAAAAGTCCCTAGTGAAAGGTGTGGAGTCAGGATAGTCAGACAGGAGGCCTGGTCTCTAAGAGTGGGGATATCCCACAGTCACAACTCTGACCCACAATTGTTCCTGTCTGAAAGAATTACAAGGAGGGAAATGGAGAAGATCCTGAGGAAAAGAAGGTACAGCAACAGGCCAAAAGTGGGATCCAGCTCAAGGGAAGGTCCCAAGATATGACACTATTACGGAGAATATGGAGCACTCACAAAAAAAGACCTAGCATGATTATACTCTGGAAGACCCAACAAGCAGCTGAAAGAGTCAGATGCAGATATCTTGTAGGAAGACTAGCAGTCTCAATTAATCTTCCAGATCCCAAGATCTCTCAAAAAATGAACCACCAACCAGGCAGCATACACCAGCTGATATGAGGTCCCCAACACCCATACAGTACAAGACTGCCTGGTCTGTGTTCATTCAGAGAGGATGTACCTAACCCTTACAAGATTGGAGGCCCCAGAGAGTTCAGAGGTCAGGTGGGGTGGGGGTGGGGGACATCCACATGAAGACAGCAGGTGTAAGGAGCCGCCCTTGCAATCATATCTGGTGTTCTAACAGATAAACAATTAGTCTGCGTATGTGCTGGGGTATTTCTCCATTCCTTGTGCCTTGCCTGTCCCGTGGCACGTCATCTGGGCTGATAGTGAGCAGCCAGTCAGGGTGAGTCACGTCTCCAACCACTCTTGTGGGTTTTAAAAGGACTGAGTTTCCTGTGTTTGGGGTCTTCCTGAGATGTAAGCAATAAAGCTTTGCCATAGAAGGATCTTGTTGTCCGAGTATGTTTTGCTGGCAAAACATTACAAGGACAAGAAGCAGGTGAGGAGGAGGTAAGAGATGTGGAACAGTTGGAGGGTAAACAGGAGGCAGGGGTAGGATTAAATATGGAGTGTAAAATAATAAACTAATTAAAAAAAAAAAGATTGAAAGGAAACCAGAGCTTCGGGAGTGCCCCAAAGGAGAAATGCTTCCCAGTAGCCTTGCTGGAAATTAGCCCGGTAAAAGTGGTTGTTTAGCAGATTTTCTAACCAGAGCCAGAAAGCAGAAGAAAATGTAAATGTGAAAGGTGTCTCTTTTAAGAAGTCCTTATTGGGTGGTAGGGAGTGAAGGAGCACCCTCGCAAAGGCAAAGGGGAGATGGGTGGGTTGAAGAAATCTGGGATGGGGGAGAAGGAGATGGGGTCAAATCGGAACTATAAATGAGTAAAATAATGAATTTTTTAAAAAATGTGCTGTGTCATAGTACAACCTCATGGTATACTAGCTGTGGTTTCTCCTAATGACACATTATAACACATTAGAGATTATAACACATTACAGAGAGCTAGGTGGTCAATGGTAAGGTTACAGTTCAATTCAGGTACTTGTGGGAGAAGTATACTGCAGTCTGGAAGTCAGAATATATTCAGCCAGAGTTAGGATATAGATAGAGCCTGCAGTTATTTATCTGTGACCCTAATAATTAGAGTAAGGACAATATCCGGCAATATGAGCCACCACAGTTGTGGTGGAGCTAATGTGAGAGCAAGGTGCAAACTGAGAAGTTCTAAGAATCTAAATTGATAAAGTATGGAGTTTGGAAAACAATAAAAAGGAAGGGATGTTGGGTCTATAAAAGTCATAGGAAGAAATATTTACTTTGAATATAAGAAAGTAAAGTCTTTGAGGAGAGGTTTTGAGATTAAAAAAGAAAAACATATTTTATGGTTAACATGGAGATAAACACATTGACACAGTACATATGAATTCCATATGGTCCTCCTTCACTTACAAATGGTTATTTTCTTTAAACAGTGATCACAGTTTTGTATATCCTCTTTAGGAAAGATCAAAATAAGTTAGACTTGAAAAAAAAAAGAAAACACTAAAAATTTGGTGCTAGATTAGGGACTAGAAAACATAGATTGGAAGAATCTATGAATCAAAATAGGGAACATTCAGATGAGTCCAATCTGGAACTTATGATGTCATCAGAGAGGATACTTCCAGCTAAGAGAAATCCACAGAGTTATGAAAAATTAGAATGTCAGCCCATTGAAAATATAATACATTGAATTAAAATCCCAGATTGTACTTACTGATGTATATCAATGTTATGGAATAGATGGAATGATTTCTATTGTAGAGTTTCAAGAGATGAGTTATGTATACATGTTGGTGCATGATACTATAGGTTCATTTTCAGAATTGCAATGACTATTTGCTTTGAATCCTGAGGATGCTTTTAAGACTATAAATTTAATTATTTAGTTATTTTATGTATTTACATTCCAAATGTTATCCCTGTTTCCAGTTTCCCACTTTGCAAATCCCCTTTTCTAGATGCACTCCCCCTTGCTTCTATGTGGGTGCTCCCCCACCTGGATACCAACTCCTGCCTCACTGCAGTAGCATTTACCCCTGCTCATGCATTGAGCCTCCACAGGACCAAGGGACTCCCGTCCCACTGGCTGTCTTGGAGGTCCCTTTGTAGATTGGGACTAATGATGCTTTTGCCATGTCTATCTATTGTTTTTGGACAATATTGCATAGAAATTGTTACAGATATTTCACAATCTTACAGAACAAACAATTATGTAGAAATCAAACAGGAATTTAAAGAAGTTGCTCATAGAGCATAAAGGGAAGAAAGAATCTCCAAGGACTAGATTAAGTGGTGTTTTGTTGCCTTTAAACTTTTTAAATGTTCAGGAAGCACAGCTGTTAAAAAGCACTGGGGTCTCTTTAGAATGGACAGCTTAATTAGCTCAGTCAATAAAAGTCCTAATTTCAGAGTGGAAGAAAAGAAGTATGTTGCATTGGTGAGGAGATTTTTCATTTGTTCCAACACAAAAGAAAGGCTGTGTTTTCCATCCAAATTCTTGGAAATTAAATAAGCCAGTAGTGGACTACCTGAAGATTTTGTCTGAAGACAGAAAGAAAAAAAATTAAGAAGACAAACAGGACATGTAATATATACACTGATTCCTCTACAAGGATACAGCTGTGAGATTGGCTGATATTTAAATGTCTATGTATAGCCAATAAAACTTATTGGCTACAGAGTCTTCAGGACTTATTACCTGGAATTATTTCATATAGCAAGGAGATTTATATTGTAATTTGGTTGTATAGTCAAAAACTAGCTTATAAATAAATTAATATGTCTTTTAAGTACTAAAATAACAGAGAATCAATTTTATTTGATGTAAGCATGTGGCACATGATATATATGTGTTTGTGTGTGTGTGTTTGTGTGTGTATGCATATAGATAGATAGATAGATAATATAGATAATATAGTTATTATATATAATATATATATACATATAACATATATATATTATATATACTACAGAAATGTTTATTACTTGCAAAGGTTTACAAAAAGGACTACATACCAATAAAATGGAGGCAGACTTGACAACATAAATAGCCCAGGTAACCCAGCATCAGAGAGCCTTAGCTGCTGTTTCATCAATTCTTGTTTCCAGAACAACTTCAAAGCAGCTAGCTCATTTGGGCAAGAATTTTAGACTGTTCCATTCAGAACTTCCTTTAAGCCTGTATTTTCAGAGTTTAGAAACTGTACAGTAAATGTAGCATTTCCTTTTTAGAAAATTTGGCCACTTCCCCAAAATCATTTGGGACTCCAAAAAGGAAATCAATGATCCAAGTGAAAATCAAATTTGAGCCCCACACCATCTTCCATGAGACCTGGTGGAGGGTCCCAATATCCCCAGAGGACACTCCATGCCTCAGGCCCTCTAGCACAGTCAGGACCTTGGGATCACTGGAGAGCACGTGGGCAGCAGAAGCAAAAGAGCTTCTTGGACAGAGTCCCTTTAGGACTTCCTCCTCAGCTAGGAGGCAGTGCTGAGACCCTGACCCCTGGGCACCTTCCTTGCCAGAGGAGAGTCAGCATCCAGGGAGGGCTGTGACCCCAGAACTTAGGAAGTAGATCAGAGCTCTAGACTTCTGGACATCTTCCCTACAAGAGGAGAGCTTGCCTGCAGAGAATGCTCTGTCCAATGGGACTCAGGTGACAGTTGGACTCCCATGAGTGCTGACAGGGGCTAACAGAATCATAGGAAGAACAAGCTCCACCCAGAGACAGCAAGAACATCTAACACCAGAGATTACCAGACGGCGAAAGGCAAACTTAAGAATATAAATAACACCTATAGTGTTGCAGACCCCTTCAGACCCTTGGGTACTTTCTCTAGCTCCTCCATTGAGGGCCCTGTATTCCATCCAATAGCTAAATGTGAGCATCCACTTCTGTATTTCCAAGGCACTGGTATAGCCTCACATGAGACAGCTATATCAGGGTCCTTTCAGCAAAAAATTGCCTGCATATGAAATAGTGTCTGCATTTAGTGGCTGATTATGGGATGGATCTCCAGGTGGGGCAGTTTCTGGATGGTCTGTGCTTTCGTCTAAGTTCCAAATTTTGTCTCTGTAACTCCTTCCATGGGTGTTTTGTTCCGAATTCTAAGAAGGGTCAAAGTGAGTTAACTGGAAAACCTGGATGAAATGGACAAATTCCTAAACAGATATCAGGTACCAAAATTAAATCAGGATGAGATTAAGGATCTAAACAGTCACGTGCACCCTAAAGAAATGGAAGCAGTCATTAATAGTATCCCAACCAAAAGATGGCCAGTACCAGATGGGTTTATTGCAGAGTGCTATCAGACCTTCAAAGGAGACCTAATTCCAACTCTCCTCAAAATATTCCACAAAATAGAAACAGAAGGTACTCTACCCAATTCATTCTATGAAGCCACAATACTCTGATACATAAACCACATAAAGACCCAATAAAGAAAGAGAACTTCAGACCAATTTCCCTTACGAATATCAATGCAAAAATACTCAATAAAATCTTCAGAAACTGAATCCAAGAACACATCAAAATAATCATCCATCATAATCAAGTAGGCTTCATATGAAGGATGCAAGGATGGTTTAATATATGGAAATCCATCAAAGTAATCCACAACATAAGCAAAGTCAAAGACAAAAATCACATGATCATCTTGTAAGATGCTGAGAAATCATTTGACAAAATCTAACACCCCTTTATGATAAAAGTCTTGGAAAGTTCAGGAAATCAAGGCCCATACCTAAACATAATAAAAGAAATATACAGGAAACCAGTAGCCAACATCAAGGTAAATGGTGAGAAGCTGGAAGCAATCCCACTAAAATCAGGGACTAGACAAGGCTGCCCACTCTCTCCCTACCTATTTAACATTGTACTTGAAGTCCTAGTCAGAGCAGTTCGACAACAAAAGGAGATCAAGGGGATACAAATTGGAAAGGAAGAAGTCAAAATATCAGTATTTGCAGATGATATGACTATATATATGTGTGTGTGTGTGTATGTGTGTGTTCCTAAAAATTCTGCCAGAGAACTCCTAAACCTGATAAACAGCTTCAGTGCAGTAGCTGGATATAAAATTAACTCAAACAAATCAGTGGCCTTTCTCTATACAAAGGATAAACCTGCTGAGAAAGAAATTAGGGAAACAAAAGCATTCACAATAGTCACAAATAATATAAAATACCTTAGTGTGACTCTAACTAAGAAAGTGAAAGATCTGTATAATAAGAACTTTAGGATTCTGAAGAAAGAAATTAAAGAAGATCTCAGAAGATGGAAAGATTTTCCATGCTCATGGATTGGTAGTATTACTATAGTAAAAATCGCTATTGTGCTGAAAGCAATCTACAGATTCAATTAAAATTTTACCTCAGTTCCTCACAGAGTTACTAAGGGCAAATTGAAAATTCATCTTGCATAACAAAAAACATAGGACAGCAAAAACTATTCTTAACAATAAAAGAGCCTCTGTTGGAATCACCATGTCTGACTTTAAGCTGTACTACAGAGCAATTGTGATAAAATCTTCATGGTACTGGTACAACTACAGATAGGTCAATAAATGGAATAGAATTGAGAACCCAGAAATGAACCCATACATTTATTGCCACTTGATCTTTCACAGGGGAGCTAAAACCATCCAGTGGGAAAAAAGATATCATTTTCAACAAATGGTGCTGGCACAACTTGCAGTTATCATGTAGAAGGATGTGAATTGATCCGTTCTTATCTCCTTTTACTCAGCTCAAGTCTAAGTGGATCAAGAAACTCCACATAAAACCAGAGACACTAAAACTTACAGAGGAGAAAGTGGGGGAAAACCTCAAAGATATGGGCACAGGGGAAAAATTCCTGAACAGTACACCAATAGCTTGTGCTGTAAGATAGAGTATTGACAAATGTGACCTCATAAAATTGCAAAGCTTCTGTAAGGCAAAAGACACTGTCAATAAGACAAAAAGGTCACCAACAGATTGCGAAAGTGTCTTTTCCAATCCTAAATCAGAGAGGGGACTAATATCCAATATATAAAAGGAACTCAAAAAGCTGGACTCCAGAAAATTAAATAACCCTATTAAAAATGAGGCTCGTAGCTAAGCAAAGAATTCTCGTATGAGGAATACCAAATGGCTGAGAAGCACCTGAAAAAAATGTTCAACATCCTTTATCTTCAGGGAAATGCAAATCAAAACAACCCTGAGATTCTACCTCACACCAGTCAGAATGTCTATGATCAAAAAATTCAGGTGACAGCAGATGATGGCAAGGATGTGGAAAAATAGAAATAATTCTCTATTGCTGGTGGGATTGCAAGCTGGTTCAACCACTAAGGAAATCAGTCTGGTGGTTGCTCAGAAAATTGGACATAGTACTAAGGAATTATCCAGCAATACTTCTCTTGGGCAGATATCCAGAACATATTCCAATGGGTAATAAGAACACATGCTCCACTGTGTTCATAGAAGGCTTATTTATAACAACCAGAAGCTTGAAAGAACCCAGATGTCCCTCAATAGAGGAATTGATACAGAAAATGTGGTAAATTTACACAATGGAGTAATACTCAGCTATTAAAAAGAACGAATTCATGAAATTCCTAGGCAAATGGATGGATTTGGAGAGTATCATCCTGAGTCAGGTAACCCAATCACAAAAGAACTCACATGATATGCACTCAGTGCTAAGTTGATATTAGCCCAGAAATTTAGAATACCCAAGTTACAATTTGCAAAACATATGAAAGTGAAGAAGAAGGAAGACCACAGTGTGGATACTTTGTCCCTTCTTAGAATGGGAAACAAAATACCCATGTAAGTAGTTACAGAGACAAAGTTTAGAGCTGAGACAGATGGAAGGACCATGCAGAGACTGAGCTATTTGGGGACCTGTACAGTAATCAACCACCAAACATAGACACTATTGCATATGCCAGCAAGATTTTGCTGACATGACCCTGATATAGCTGTCTTTTATGAGGCTATGCCAGTGCCTTGCAAATACAGAAGTGGATGCTTACAGTCATCTATTGGATGGAAGACAGGGTCCCCAATGGAGGAGCCAGAGAATGTACTGAAGGAGCCTAAGGGGTCTGCAGTCCTATAAGAGGAAAGGCAATATGAACTAACAAGTACCCCCTAAGCTTCTGTCTCTATCCATATACATAGCAGAAGGTGGCCTAATTGTACATCATTGAGAGGAGAGGCCCTTGATCTTGCAAAGATTACATGCCCCAATACATGGGTTTGCCAGGGCCAGGAAGCAGGAGTGGGTGGGTTGGGTAGCAGGGCCAGGGGAGGGTATAAGCAACTTTTGGGTTAGCATTTGAATTGTAAATTAAGAGAATATCTAATAAAAATGTGTTTAAATAATAAAAAAGTAAAGAAAAAAGGAATTAACTAAATGAGTCTTTATATAAAAAAGAAAAAGAAAGGAAAAAGGAAAGAAAAAGAAAAAGAAAAAAAAGAAAAAGAAAAAGAAAAAGAAAAAGAAAAAGAAAAAGAAAGAGAAAATCAATTTTAAGAGGGAAATGTCCCATTCGTGTTAGGCAAGGTCAGTAGGTAATGGCCACTCTTTGGATAATGGGTGCTTGTCATTAGAAAGGGTTTGGTTACAAGTTATTAATCGTCTTTATCAGTGAGAAAACGAAGTATGGAATGCTAGGTAAAAGAGGCTATACCAGGGGATTTTTGTCTCTCTTTTTTTCTCTATTCTTCATTCGTTTTGAGGTTAGGGGAAAAGAGGATTGAAAGAAAAAAAATGTGGTATAGAAAGATATAGTAATAACATACTAATAATAAAAAGGGTAGATTATCGAATCAACTTTTAAAGCAAAGAGCTTTTTATAATCCAATAACCTTAAATTGTTATAGATTTTTGATTATGCAAATTTTGTACACTAAATTAAGGTTATATTTACTTACACTGGTATATATTTCTGTATATAGATGCAAAAATTAGGTTATTTTAGTACAATATACTCTATATTATATTTCAACTCTTCTATAAGGTATTGAACTTAAGCAATTCATTTAAAATGCAATGTTTCATTTCAGTACTTTTAAAAACTACAATTACTAAACTGTTCAGAATAATTAAGTAATACAAGTTAGTAGTCAAAAATTTCAACTCATGATCATGTCAGATATTAGTCTAGTATATCAAAGAAATATGCTTCCAGGGTTGACTGAATAGGAAATATCTAGAAACAAGAAACATTTTCCTTTTGATATGTATTATAAAAAGGAAGATGATCTCCAAAAACCTCAGAGATCTACAGAATATGGCATCCAAAAAAGTTTTATTATTTTAATGCCTTTTGACAAGACAGGTCTGTTCCTGCTAACACCACCATGAAATTTCAAATAAAATGTTGAGCATTGAAGAATCTCCTGATGGAGATTCCTTCAAATGTGGCAAACAGTAATGGGCAAAAAACTACCCTTGCTTCAACTGCAAAGAGAATACTGTCTAAAATGTACAAACCTGATCTCAGGGAAGTCAAATTCAAGGCTTTGAAAGGACAATGTAAGGTTGTCCCTTCATTATCCCTGTTTCAAAGAAAAGTCTATAACATATATTGGGCCAGAAGGCTGAAGAAGCCTGCTCCAATGTACAGAGGAATTTGGGGGTGTGTGTCCAAGAGCCAAAAAAAATTAATAACTAGCAGATTATTTCCCTGAGATGACTTTGCCTTAAATTAAAACTCTATGATTAATTTTGGTAGGCAAGGCTCATGAGAAAATCATTTTAGGAAAGGTTCTTGCTATTAACATGCTTTTCCTGTTATTATTACATATATAACAATCACTAAGTTTTTGAGAAGATCTCTGCAAAACTACAAATATGTACTGTATTGTTGTGATGCTATACAGACAAGTAGATGATTCATTATCCTTAATGATGATTGTATAAGAATTCCTAAATTTATAGCATTCATTAAGCTCTTTTAGTAACACTATTAAGTCCTTTCTGAAAGTCATAACTACAATGAGAACTTTGCCAGTCTTTAGTGTCACTTCTAAGATACTAAACAGACATTCCACTGCTCAGAGCGCATACCAAAAGGTGGTAACACTTAACCAAAGGTCATAAAAGGTAACTAATGATTTATTATAGGTACTAGGAAAGTATATAAAATATTGACTTTGTTTGTCTATACAAAGCTTCACTAAAAAGATTGGTATGGTTTTGAGCTCTTCATGAACAAGTGGAGCTGAGGCAGTTGATAAAAGTTTAGCCAGATAATTACTCCTCATGGATATGCACGTAAACATTCACTGTTGTAAAATTTTTATTGAATTTATGATTGCAACTTATGTGTACATTTGTTATGAAAAATTTATCATGTGATCATGTATTCTCACAGAGGTATAAGTGCTGAGGACAGAGATGAGAAAGAATTTCCCTTGTTCCACGTAGGATCGTACGACTTTCCCCCTTTTTGCTTTGAGAGCTATTCATAGGAAAGATTCTATACCTTAGAAATAAAATGCTAGAGCCAGGAGTGGTAGCACATGCCTTTAATCCCAGCAGTGGAGAGGCATAGGCAGGGGGATTTCTGAGTTTGAGGCTAGTCTGGTCTATAAAGTGAGTTCCAAGATAGCCACGGCTATACAGAGAAACCCTGTCTTGAAAAACAAAACAAAAACAAACAAACAAACAAACAAAAAAGAAATAAAATGCTAAATTCATTTTTCACAGTGTTCCCTTTTCTTCCTGTGATTTCAACTAGCAGGCTGAATGTTGATCTGAAAAGTTCCTGCTGAGATAGAAAAAAATCAACAAGATAGATAAACTCTTAGGAAAAGCAACTGAAGGACACAGAGATAGTATCAAAAATAACAAAATCAGACATAAAATGGAAGAAATATCAATAGAAACTGAAGAAATTAAAAAAAATCATCAGATCTTGTGACAAAAGCCTTTACTCAAAAGAACTGGAAAGTCTAGATGAAATGAATGACTTTCTAGAGAGATACCTCATACCAACATTAAATCAAAAGCAGATAAACTATCTAAACAGTCCCATATCCCCTAAAGAAATAGAAAAAGTTTTTAAAAACCTCCCAATGGGAAAAAGAAAAGCCCTGGGTCAGCCAAATTTAGTGCAGACTTCTACCAAACCTTCAGAGAAGTGCTAATGCCAACACTCCTCAAAATATTCAATTAAAATAGACACAGAAAGATCACTACCTAATTCATTCTATGAAGGCACTGTTCCTCTGATACCTAGATGGAAAAGAATTTCAGATCAATTTTAATAATTAATATTAATGCCAAAATACTCAATAAAATCCCAACAAAATGAATCCAAGAACATATCAAAACTATCATTCATCAAAATCAAGTAGGTCTCATCCCAGGTATGCAGGGATATTTCAGTATATGAAAACCCATTAACGTAATTCACTATATAAACATACTAAAAGAAAAAATCACCGGGCGGTGGTTGCACATGCCTTTAATCACAGCACTTGGGAGGCAAGGGCAGGCGGATTTCTGAGTTAGAGGCCAGCCTGGTCTACAAAGTGAGTTCCAGGACAGCCAGGGCTAAACAGAGAAACCCTGTCTTGAAAAAACAAAATAAGTAAATAAATAATAATAATAGAACAATAAATAAATAAATAAATAAATAAATAAAAGAAAAGAAAGAAAAGAAAGAAAAAAAAAGAAAAGAAATCATATGATTGTGGGGCATTGGGCTGTGCACAGATAGGCTGGTCTCCATTCAAGCTGAGATATTGAACCCCAGGACCCTGTGGTGATAATTCATGTACATGGGTAGAAGGAGTTCTCTTATGTCTCCTGGAACTCTGGCTCCTGCCTAAGTTACCACCCCCTACAGCCCTCACATAAGAAGCATGGCTAAAAGTCACATAGGCAATGTCCCAAGCTTCTGACCTTCAAGCTAAACTCCTCCCCAATTACCTAGCCACAGTAAAGACCATAAAAAGGGCTGTTCAGCCCCACCTCACTCTCTTACTTGTCTCTCTATATATTCTCCTCTCTCTTACTCTCTCTCTTGCCCCCCTTTTCTCTCTCCTCTCTCTTTCTTTCTCTTTCTCTCTTTCTACACCTGCTTTTCTATAATAAAACTCTAAAGCCACAGATAGTCTCTGCTCCAGTCAAGATCCTCTCTGCTCACTCTCATTAGTGTTGGGAATCTCTGCCCTCATCCCTCACTCCCATAACTACAGTAGCTTTAGTAGGTAGTAGGTAGCTCTGGTGCTCCTAGGTAGGGCTGCCCCTTTGCCACCCTCTGAAGAGTGGGTCAGAGGCTTAGATGCCCACCCAGGGATAACTGGAAGGTAGATAGCAGCCCTCCCATGCCTGACTGACTAGAGAATAGGTGGAACTCTGGTTGAGTGTGGGTCTTCCCTTTCCCCCTCTTCCCCAGGGCTCCCTTTTTAGTTCCCAACATATGATAATCTCATTAGATTCTGAAAAAGCCTATGACAAAAATACAACACTCTTTCATGTTAAATGTATTGGAAAGAGCAGGAATTCAAGGCCCCATACCTAAACATAAAAAAGCAATATAGGGCAAACCATCAGTCAGTAAGAAATTAAATGGAAAGACAAATTAAACAATCCCACTAAAACCAGGGACAAGACAAGGCTGCGCACTTTCAACACATGTATTCATTCAATAAAATACTCAAAAATACTAGCTAGAGCAAAAAGACAACAAAAGAAAATCAAGGGGATACAAATTGTAAAGAAGTCAAAGTATCACAATTTGTAAATGATATGATAGTGTATATATGTGACCACCAACATTCTACCAGAGAAAGTAAACAGCTAACAAATAACTTTAAAAAAGTGGCTGGATATAAAATTACCTCAGACATATGTAGCCTTCTTTTCTGCAAATGATAAATGGGCTAAGAAAGAAAAATACGGAAACAAAACCCTGTTCAACAGTCACAAATAATGTAAAATGACTTGTCAGGACTCTAATGCCTCAGGTACTAAAGCCAATAATTGCTCAATGGGACATCATAAATCTAAAATGTTTCTGTAAGACAAAAGGCACAGTCCATAGGACATATCAGCAACCTACAGATTGGGGGGAAAAAAAACTTCACTAACTACAAATTCTATATAGGGATATTATGTAAAATATGTAAAGAACTCAATAAGCTAACTTACACAAAACCAAATAACCCAATCAAAAATGGGGTCCATAGCTAAATAGAATTCATAACAAACAAATCTCAAATGCCTAGAAAACACTTAGTAATGTTCAACGTCCTTATTAATCAGGGAAATGCAAATCAAAAGCACCTTCAGATTTGACCTTCCACCAATCAGAATGTCTAAGCTAAAATATTCAGATGACAGCACATGTTGGTGAGGCTGTCCAGAAAGAGGAATACCCCTCCATTGTTTGTGGAATTGCAAACTGGTACAACCACTCTAGAAATCAATCTAGTGGTCGCTCAGGAAACTGGATATATGTCTTCCTGACTCACCTATACCACTCTTGGTCATATATCCAAAAGATGCCAAGTCATGCCACAAGGACATGCCCTCCACTATATACATGGTGGCCTTCTTTTTAAGAGCCAGAAGCTCAAAACAACCAGATCTCCCTTAAATGAAGAAGGATAGAGAAAATATGGTTTGGAATAATATTCAGCTATTAAGAAAGAGGGCATCACGAGGTTTTATGCCAATGGATTAACTAGAAAATATCATCCTTAGGTAACACAGACCTGATATGACATCCATGGTACGTTCTCACTAGTAAGTGGATATTACCCAAAAAGCACATAATACCTACGACAACATTCACAGAACTTGAGTTTAGGAAGCAGGAAGGCCCAACTGAGGATGCTTTGATTCCACGTATAAGGGGGAAGAAAATAATCCAGGAGGTAGAGTAAAGGAGGAACATGTGTGGGAGAGAGGAGAGGGAGGGAGAATGAGATCAGGTATGGGGAGGAGGACAGCAGAGAAACCCAGGGGTTCAGCAGAATGAATGAAAATTGCAGCCTCATGGGGTTGGAAGTGAATAGACCCTCTAGAAATTACCAGAGACCTAGAAGATAAGAGACTCAGGACTCAATGGGAGTGACCTTAAATGAAATGCCCAACAGTGGAGAGAGGAGGAACTTGAAGAGTCCATCAGTAGTAAATAGACATGGCCTCACATGGAAGGATGGAGTTACGAACCCATAGGCAAAATTTCTGGTCCAGAATTGTTCTTCCTTATAAGAACTGCAGCAAAAAAAAAAAAAAAAAAAAAAAAAAAATTGGAGAAGGGAGGGAGGAAAAGGCAGTTCATTGAGCAGCCCAACTTGGGATCCATCTCCTTGGGAGACACCAAGGCTTGACACTGTTACTGATGCTATGGTGCACTTACGGAAAGTAGGCTAGTGTGGCTGTCCTCTGAGATGCTAAAACAAAAACTGACTGTTACGGGTGCAGATATTTACACAGAACCATTATACTGAAATCAGGAACCCTCATGGCTGAATTAAGGGAAGGGTGGAAGAAGTTGAAGAGGAGGGTGACTCCAGAGGAGACCAGCAGTCTCAAGTAGCCCAAACCCTTAGGAGCTTCCAGACCCTGAGTCACTAACCAGGTAGCATACAGGAACTGGTCTGAGGAGCCTGACACATATATAGCAGAGGACTGCCTGGTCTGGCTTCAGTGGGACAAGAAATACCTAATCCTCAAGAAACTTGAGGCCTCATGAAGGGGGAAGCCCTGGTGAGAGGAAACATCCTCCTGGATGCAGGGTGAGGAGGAATGGGATGAGGAACTGTGACAGGGGAAACCTGGAGGGAGCAATGGCTGGATTGTAAATGTGTGTGTGTGTGTGTGTGTGTGTGTGTGTGTGTGTGTTGATAATAATACCCTGTTCAAAATAGCAATATTGTCTTAAGCAAGGCAATCCAGTCTCAGAAAAACAAACACTATGTGTTCTTCCTCATATGTGGATCCTAGCTTTTGTCACATATGTATATCTAAACCAGGAAAGAAGTTTAGAAGATGGGTTAGTAGGAAAAGTAGTATCTATGCAAGCATGAGGAGAACAATTTGGATCTTTGCTATACCCTTCAATACTGGGAGAATGGAAACAGAGGAAAACATGACACTGAAGATAAATTATGCACTAAAGAACACCTCTTCAGATTGTAGAAGCCAGAGGGATCAAGGATCATGGCTCATAGGGTCTCATAGAGACTGAATCAACAATCAGGGAACCTGCATGGATCTGACATAAGCCTTCTGCATATATGTTATGGTTGTGTAGCTTACTCTTCTTGTGGAACTCCTAACAGAGGGAGCAGGGTCTGTCTCTGACTCTCTTGGGTGCTTTTATGACTCTTTTCTTCCTATTGTGTTACCCGGTCTAACCTTGATATAAGGGGAATTGCTAGTCTTGCTGTAACTTGTTATGCCATTTTTGGTTGCTATCCTCAGGCAGCCTGCCCTTTTCTGAAGAGAAACAGATGAGGAATAGATGAAGGAGGGAGGCCAAGAAGGGGAAAGGTGAAGAGGGGCTGAGAGGGGAGGAGTGAGGGGAAACCAAGATCATGATGTAATATATGAGATAATAAAAAATTAAAAAATAAATTTAAAAATACACTTTCAGTTAGTAAATGGGAAAAATGAAATTGAAATCCATCACCATGTGACTTCAGAACTCATTTGTCCACTATCATTGAAGCACTTACTCCTTTTAAATTATATTTCCAAAAAAAGAAATAAAAGGAAGAAATAAGCTTGTCTAAAAGTATATAAAAGATGCAAGAAAGGATCACAGAGGTTGAAAAAAAAATCAGAGAATGAGATTCATTAGTCAAAGAATATATTAAATCTAAAAAAATCAGAAAATCTAGGAGAATATGAAAAGACCAAAGTTAAAAATAATGTAATAAAGATAGAGAAGAGTCCAGGCTCAAAAGTCAGACCATATATGTAACAAAATCATAGAAAAAAATCCTAATTTGAATATCATTCCTATACTACAAGAAGGTTACAGAATGTCAAATAGAGTGTTCCAGTAAAGACAGTCCCCATACCACATTAAAAGCAAAACAATAAACATAAAGAACAAAGAAAGAATATTAAGAACATCAAAGGAAAGAAGGCCAACTAACTAACCTATTAAGGCAGATCTATTAGAATTTCACCCAACTTCTTAGTGGAGAGTCTAAAAGCCAGAGTGGCCTAGACAGATGTCTTGTAGAAATCAAGAGAACATTGATATCAGCCCAGACTACTATACTTGGCAAAATTTTCAATTACCATAGATGGGAAAAACAAGATATTTCATGACAAAGTAATATTTAAACAATATCTATTCACCAGTCCAAACCTACAGAAGGTACTACCAGAAAACTTCAACCCAATTAGATTAATTACATCCATGAAAAAATGACCATAAAAAGTCTCCTGCCAGCACTACTAAAAAATACTAAAGGGGAAGCAGACACAGACATACAGAAACAGAAACACACCATTACCACCACAACTACTACCACCACCACCACTACCAACATGACCATACCCACCATAAAAACAATCAACAAAATAATAAAAATCAACTAACAAAATTTTAAATAAAGAAAAAAATTAACAATCATTGGTTGATCCCTCCACTTCTCCAACCCAATTCATCAGACCTGCTGATCCAGAAACATACTGGTTAGATTTTCTTCCCCCACTCATCATCCCTACCAGCTAAGGCGCCTCCAACTCCTCTGAGTCACTTTTATCTCAAATGTTGCCTCTGTGTTTTCTTTATTGCTTCTATTTCCATTCTCAGGTCTTGAACAGTTTCTTCATTCCTTTTACTTGTTTAATTATATTTTTCTGTATTTCTTTATATTTATTTTTTCATCTTTAAAGGCTTCTTCCTCTTTGACTGTATTTTTCTGTATTGCTTTAAACGATTCACTAATTTCTTCTATAAATTCCTCTATCATCTTTATATGATGAGTTTTAAGGTCATCGCTTTGTTTAAGTGTGTTAGGCTATCTAGGGCATGTTGTAGTAAGAGAGCTGGGTTCTGATTGTGCCATATTTCCCTGGCTTGTTGGTTGTGTTCTTGCAGATTCCTTTTGCCACCTGGTTGTCTCTGATGTTGTCTTCTCTGGTAGTCCCTGGTGGTAGCAGACCTGTCCTAAAACTTGCTCTGTAGACTGAACTTAAACTGAAAGATCAGCGTGCCTGTCACCTGAGTACTGGAAATAAAGGTGTGCTGCCATGCCTGTACCTAACCTTTTCTTTATGTTGAACTTGATTTGTAACAGGCTGGTCCTGAACTCAGTGATGTGCTTCATTTCACCTCCTGGGATTAAAGGAATGCAACAAGACACCTGGACCAATGCTTTTCTTCAGAAAAAAAAATCTTTTAAATCATCTTTATAAGAATGGAAACTATTCCTCAATATATGGATTACTGCTGTGCCTATCATTTCTGGATTGCATTTCATAACAAATATAGTCAAGTTGACAACTGAGAGTAAGTTTGACTTACAATCATATCTACTTATGTCCAAATAAAACAATAACCAGGTTATAATAATATATAACATGATGCAACTATCCCTTGTTCAACTGCAAATGCATAAACCAAAGTTTAGCTGGGTGTGATCTTGCTCAAGGTCAGTTCTCCCTTAATTCCTTTTAATATCATTGAGCATAGGATTTGGCCCCATTCCACTGTCTGGTGTCCCTTTAATACTTAAATCATACATTTTGTACTTTTTTTCTAAGCTTGATATGCTTGATTGAAATGTGCGTAATAAGAGTGAATCACAGGACTGTCTTTGTTAGTCTTTTTATTTTTTTGAGATTTACTTTGTCAATACAATCATCTAAATCTCTTCACCTTTAGCTCAGGCAGACTCTTTGTACAAGACCAAAAATCAGCCACATTCTTCACCAAAATAGCACAAGAACTGTCTCTAGGCCACATAAAAAGAATATTCTCCTCAGACACTTCCTGATGCAGGCACCCATAATTCAAATCACTCCAACACCACAGTCTAACATGCTGTTATTAGTATGACTCATTAAGCCTCACTTAAAGCATTCTACTGCTTTCCAAATGGCCAAAAATCTACATTAATCCAAACAAAAACATGGTCATGACTATCACAGCAATACTCAACTCCTAGTACCTATCTTTATATTAGGGTTTTACTGCTCTATAGAGACACTATCATCAAGACAACTCTTGGAAAATATTTAAGTGTGTCTGGCTTATACTTTCAGAAGTTTAGTCTATTATCATCATGGTAGAAATCAGGGCAGTGCACAGGCAGCCATGGTGCTGGAGGATATCTACATCTACAAGTTCTATGTCTTGATCTGAAAGCAGCAGCAATTGATTATTTTCTGGAGATAGTCAGGAAGGAGGAAACTGGCTTCTTCAGAAACCCAGGAGGAACACTCATTCTACACTGGGTGGAACATAAGCATAGGAAACTTCAAAGCCCATCCCACAGTCAAATTCTTCCTCCAACAAGGCCATACCTACTCCAATAAGGCCACACATTCTAATAGTGCTACACCACGTGGAATTCAAGCACATACATCTACTAGAACCAAACTTATTCAAACCCTCATACCTTTTACATACAAATGAGAGCAATAATGAGAAAAACATCAGGGAAATCAACCTCTTCAATCCCCCAAATAATATGACTTCTTCATGTTACACAAACCAAACAAGAGAAAGAAATGGAGAGGATTCCGAAGTGGGATCCAGCTCAAGGGGAGGCCCCAAGGCCTGACACTATTACTGGGGATATGGAGTGCTCACAAAAAGGGATCTATCATGACTGTGCTCCAAAAGACCAAAGAAGCAGCTGAAAGATTCAGATGCATGTATTTGCACCCAATGAATGGACAGAAGTTGATTATGCCTGTGGCTGAATTAGGGAAAATCGGGAAGAACCTGAGGAGGAGGAGGAACCTGTAGAAGAACCAGCAGTCTCAATCAACCTGGAACCCTGAGATCTCTTAGATACTGGACCACCAACAAGGCAGCATACACCAGCTGATATGAGGCCTCCAGCACATATAGAGCAGAGGACTGCCGGGTCTAAGTTCAATCAGAGAAGATGCATCAAACCCTCAAGAGTCTGGAGGCTCCAGGGAGTTTAGAAGTCTGGTGGAGTGTGTGTGTGTGTGTGTATGTGTGTGTGTGTGTGTGTGTGTGTGTGTGTGTGTGTGTGTGTGTGTGTGTGTTTATGGGGCTGTGGTGTAGGGAGCTGGAGGAGGTGTGGGATGAGGAACAGTCAGAGCGTGGACTGGGAAGGGAGTGAAAAAAAAGATTAAATTAAAAGAAGGTATATATATATATATAGACACCCTATCAAAAGCAATCAGTAGATTCAATAAAATTCTCATCAAAATTCTAACACAATTCTTTATAAACCTTAAAAAGCAATACTCAGCTTCATATGGAAAACCAAAAAACACATGAAACTATAAAAATCTTATACAAACAAACTTCTGGAAGTAACAGTATCCCAGATTTCAAGCTTTAATTAAACCAGTATTAAGAGTAAAAAAAAAAAAAAAAAACTGAGTAGGATTGGCATACAAACAGACAGATTGATAAATGGCATCAAATCAAAGAACTAGACATAAATCCATACACATGTATGGACATCTGATTTTTGATGAAGAAGCTAGAAAAATACAATGGAAGAACAAATGGTGCTATTCTAATTAGATTTTGGTCCTTTCAAAAGTACAAATAGATCCATATATATCACACTGCACAAAGCACAAAGCCCTCAACCTAAATAAATCCAGATATACTCAAATTTGACAGAAGAGAAGGGGGGATAACCTTGAATATATTGGCATAGAAGACAACTTCAGGAAAGAACATGAATAGCACATGCATTAAGGTCAAAACTTTATAGAATGGGAAGATTTTTACCACCTCCATATCTGACAGAGGGCATATGTGCAAAATAAATAAAGAACTCAGGAAACTTCAACAACAAACAAAATTAAAAATCAAGTACATATCTAAATAAAGATTTTTCAACAGAGGGTTTTCAAATGGCTAAAGAACATTTAAAGAAAAGTTCAATATGCTTAGCAATCAGGGAGATACAAATAAAAATGACTTTGGCATTCTGTCCTTCTTCTGTCAGAATAGCTAAAATCCAATGCACAAGTGACAGCTCAGGCTAGTAAAGATATAGACCAAGGGGAACACCTCTTCAGTGCTGTTGGGAGTTCAAACTTGTACAGCAAACTTGAAAGTCAATATGATAGTTTCAACATCAAGATTCAGTTATACCACTACTGGATATCTATTGAAAGAAATTCATTATACCACAATGACACTTGCTCAAATATGCCCACAGCAGATTTATTTATAATGGCTAGAAACTTGAACCAACTTAGATCTCCCTCAAACAAAAGAATGAATATTGAAAAAGTGGTACAATTATGCAGTGGAGTGATTATAAGCTTTTTAAAAATGATATCATAAAATATATATGTAAATGGATGAAACTAGAAAAAAATTATCCTGATTGAGATAACACAGATTCAGAAAGGCTAACATGGCATATACTCACGTATAAGTGGATATTAGCTCTATACTATAGGATAATCATAATCTGCTCACCCAGAGAGGCTGAGTAACAAGGACAGCATATGAGGGATGTAAGGATCACTCTGGGAAGGGAAGATAAAATATATCTTTCTGGTGGACAGGGTTTGGTGAGGTTGGGAACAGGAGTTATCAGGTGGGAGGGAAAAGGAGAAAATACTGGAAGAAAAGACTGGAATTTAGGTTTAATTTGGGGGTGATATAGAAAAGTAATGCAATGCAAACTCCATGGAATCCTTTAATAGTAGCCCTATTAAGATATTTAATAAAAGGGGACACAGCACCTGAACTGGCTATCATATATAACCAGCCAAGGCCTCAAGTGGAAGGATTGGGACACCAACCCAACTACAAAGTCTTTGAAGTACAGTGTGCCCTGTCTGCGGAATGCTCTGGGAATGGAGCCTGCATAATCCTTATCTAAGAGACAAGGAGACTACCTCCAGCAACTGATAGTAGCAAATAAAAAGACCCATAGCCAAAAATTAGACAGAGCTTGGGTAATGCTGTAGAGGAGATGAAGAAATCAGAGGGATGAGGAATACCCCAAGAACTTGGCCCACAGTGTCAACAGACTGGAACTCATGAAGGCTCAAAGAGATTAGGGAGTCAGTAGAGGTCTGACCTCAGTCATCAGCATATGCTATAGGTGAGTAGCTTGATTTGCTTGGTAAATTCCTAACCTTGTGAGCAGGTGCTTGCCTGATTCTTTTTTTTTTTTAATTATTGATTTATTTTTGAGCAAAGCACTTCCATCGTATCTAATATAGAAACATCTAAAAACACATTTTCTCCTTCATGTAAATGCATTGCAAATGACCCAGATCAATATTCTGAAAGTTAAGTAGATTCTCTGGCTTCTTAATAGGATTTAGCTGCGTATCCTCAGTGTCCACGTTTCTGCCTGAGTGAACAATAACACAGAGTTAAAATATTAAACAGATTCAATATTAAATGCATGATTCCTCCAAGAACCATGTATTATAACACAAAGCAGAGAAAGATTATGTAAACTGATAGATTGCCTACTGGCATTCAATTTTGATTTTTGGTTTTTTGGTTTTTTTGTTGGTTTTTTTTTTCTTTTTTTTTTTTTTTGGCATGTACCATACATAATTGTTCACTTAAGTAGTTTAGCTCACAGATAAATTTTATTTTTTTCTTTCCATTTTTTATTAGGTATTTAGCTCATTTACATTTCCAATGCTATATTCTTGTCTACTCTTTGATTTCTTTTTCCTATTCATCCAGCCTTGATGTGATGGCATGTGACTAGTCTTATTGTAAATTGCTATGACCTGTTTGGATGATATCTCTGGAAAGCCTGACCTTTTCTGAGCGGAGTCAGATGAAGGATGGATCTGGAATCAAGGGGAGATGGGAGGAAGATACTGGTAGGAGGGGAGTGAGAAAAATTGCATTTGGGATTCAATAAATGATGGAAGAATGAAAAGGAAAATAAAATTAAAATGTTTGTAACTGGTCAAAATACTGAGAATAAATGCATGTTTACTGATACACCCCTAATAAGAGATTTATATTTATGCTCTTGTGTCTTAAAGAATATAGTAGAGTGGGTAGGCAAGATACTTAGGATGGATGTATAAGCTGAAAGATGGGGTAGGAGTGTTGTAGCATGCTATATTCTGGACAGGACATGACTGTTAAACTCATCAAATACAGCACCTGTTATTAACAGAACAAGAACTACATAAAACAAGCTAGTCTATAATTCAACTCATGGCGACTCACCACTTTCTGAGAAATTTTTACCAAATTATGTTGAATGAGGGGTTGTAATTTTTCTTGAAATTGTGGCAGCTAGTGTGTTGTCGATAACAGAATGGATGTATATGCCTTATACCCACGTTCAAGCAGATGATACCAACTGGACTCAGAAAAAGAAGAGGATTTCATAATGAAGGGAAATGTATTGGTATGATCTGAATGAAGCAAAGAAGGGAGTTTTGTATGGGTATGATCAAGATACATTGTATGTATATATGAATGTGTCAAAGAATACATTTTTTTCATTTTTAATTAGGTATTTAGCTCATTTACATTTCCAATTCTATATCAAAAGTCCCCCATACCCACCCAGCCACACTCCCCTACCCACGCACTCTGCTTTTTGGCCCTGGCATTCCTCTGTACTGGGGCATATAAAGTTTGCAAGTCCAATGGGCCTCTCTTTGCAGTGATAGCCGACTAGGCCATCTTTTGATACATGTGCAACTAGAGACAAGAATTCCGGGGTACTGCTTAGTTCACATTGTTGTTCCACCTATAGGGTTGCAGTTCCCTTTAGTTCCTTGGGTGCTTTCTCTAGTTCCTCCATTGGGGGCCCTGTGGTCCATTCAATAGCTGATTGAGAGGATCCACTTCTGTGTTTGCTAGGCCCTGGCATAGTCTCACAAGAGACAGCTATATCTGGGTCCTTCAGCAAAATCTTGCTAGTGTATACAATGGTGTCAGCGTTTGGAAGCTGATCATGGGATGGATCTCTGGATATGGCAATCATTAGATGGTCCATCCTTGCGTCACACTACCAAATTTTGTCTCTGTAACTCCTTTCATGGGTGTTTTGTTTCCTATTCTAAGAAGGGGCAAAGTGTCCACACTTTGGTCTTCGTTCTCTTGAGTTTAATGTTTTTAGCAAATTTTATCTTATATCTTGGGTATCCTAAGTTTCTGGGCTACTATCCACTTATCAGTGAGTACATATCGTGAGAGTTCCTTTGTGATTGGGTTACCTCACTCAGGATGATGCCCTCCAGGTCCATCCATTTGCCTAGGAATTGCATAAATTCATTCTTTTCAATAGCTGAGTAGTAATGCATTGTGTAAATGTACCACATTTTCTGTATCCATTCCTCTGTTGAGGGGCATCTGGGTTCTTTCCAGCTTCTGGCTATTATAAATAAGGCTGCTATGAACATAGTGGAGCATGTGTCCTTCTTACCGGTTGGGGCATCTTCTGGATATATGCCCAGAAGAGGTATTGCTAGATCTTCCGTTAGTACTATGTCCAATTTTCTGAGGAACTGACAGACTGATTTCCAGAGTGGTTGTAGAAGCTTGCAATCCCACCAACAATGGAGGAGTGTTCTTCTTTCTCCACATCCTCGCCAGCATCTGATGTCACCTGAATTTTTCATCTTAGCCATTCTGACTGGTATGAGGTGGAATCTCAGGGTTGTTTTGATTTGCATTTCCCTGATGATTAAGGATGTTGAACATTTTTTCAGGTACTTCTCTGCCATTCAGTATTCCTCGGGTGAGAAATCTTTGTTCAGTTCTGAGCCCCATTTTTTAATGGGGTTATTTGATTTTATGGAGTCCACCTTCTTGAGTTCTTTATATATATTGGATATTAGTCCCCTGTCCGATTTGGGATAGGTAAAGATCCTTTCCCAATCTGTTGGTGGTCTTTTTGTCTTATTGACGGTGTCTTTTGCCTTGCAGAAGCTTTGCAATTTTATGAGGTCCCATTTATCGATTCTCGATCTTACAGCACAAGCCATTGCTGTTCTATTCAGGAATTTTTCCCCTGTACCCATATCTTCCAGGCTTTTTCGTACATTCTCCTCTATAAGTTTCAGTGTCTCTGCTTTTATGTGGAGATCCTTAATCCACTTAGATTTGACCTTAGTACAAGGAGATAGTACTGGTTCCATTTGAAATCTTCTACATGATAACAGCCAGTTGTGCCAACACCATTTGTTGAAAATGCTGTATTTTTTCCACTGGATGGGTTTAGCTCCCTTGTCAAAGATCAAGTGACCATAGGAGTGTGGGTTCAACTCTGGGTCTTCAATTCTGTTCCATTGGTCTACTTGTCTGTCACTATACCAGTGCCATGCAGTTTTTATCACAATTGCTCTGTAGTACATCTTTAGGTCAGGCATGGTGATTCCACCAGAGGTTCTTTTATCCTTGAGAAGAGTTTTTGCTATCCTAGGTTTTTTGTTATTACATATGAATCTGCCAATTGCCCTTTCTAATTCTTTGAAGAATTGATTTGGAATTTTGATGGGGATTGCATTGAATCTGTAGATTGCTTTTGGCAAGATAGCAATTTTTACTATATTGATCCTGCCGATCCATGAGCATGGGAGATCTTTCCATCTTCTGAGATCTTCTTTAATTTCTTTCTTCACAAACTTGAAGTTCTTGTCATACAGATCTTTCACTTCCTTAGTTATAGTCACCCCTAGGTATTTTATATTATTTGTGGCTATTGAGAAGGGTGTTGTTTCCCTAATTTCTTTCTCAGCCTGTTTGTCCTTTGTGTAGAGACAGACCATTGACTTGTTTGAGTTAATTTTATATCCAGCTACTTCACTGAAGCTGTTTATCAGGCTTAAGGAATTTTTAGGGTCACATATATATACTATCATATCATCTGTAAAAAGTGATATTTTGACTTCT